>MU177946.1:10418-139878 GCA_016695465.1 Suillus americanus | reverse complement strand
TGAGAAATATCAGGATCTTTCTGGATCGTTGATACATGGCATGCAATCGAGTGATGATGATGACTTGCAGCATGTTTCAGTCAAGTCAAAATCACTGAGTTCTCGCAATTGCCAGGCTCACCCCACAGCATTGCAAATACCACAGCATTCGTCCAATTGAATACAAGGTACATAATCAAGCCTGACGAATTTAGTCGGTAACCAGCATCGGGTAGCAGACACTCCGAATACTAGACTCACATCTATGGCAGTATAGCGTAGCAGTCATTAGTGAACCAGAAAGTAAAGAAGCATGCTCACTCCTACAGGGCACCACGGTTAACTGGAGAGGAATAGCAGGCATGTGTGCAGAAGACTCACTGTATCTGTCTGCGGGATGGTCGGAACACTGTCTATAGTATGCCATTGGTCAGAAGATTCAAGAAGCAAAGATAGTGAATGATGTACTAAGAAGACATACCCAGTATGCTTAGGCTGATTATAAAAGATAGACGGTTAGCACAACACCGATTATTTAGTCCTCCGAACATACCCAGCAAATAAGATCCCAAGGTAGCGCACCTGGAGGATACTTCACAAGATGACAGCCACGACAAACAAGTTACGTACACCGAGATACAAAACTGACATTAGAGACAAGCGTTGCCTCTAGAATTCAATGTATTTTCAAGGTTGTTCCTCTGACATGAGATTCCACTCACCCAGATCAATTCGACCTATAAAACTATATTCTTAGCGAGATGGCTACTCTAGTCACACCATTGGCATACCTCTTGAGCAAATGTAAGTGCTGAAAATACTTGTAAGATATCAGCAGCGCGCTATATTATCATGCTCACCCCAATCATACGTCAGAGCAACAAAGGCGGCAACTGCGAAACCGCAGCCAAGGTTGGATTAAGACATCAGCTTCAACATCCGACTGCTCTCCACGAACCTACAAAATAGCTGGCAAAACGATATGCATTGATGGCCGACCACCAAGTGGGATCATTTGAGACTATGGTCATATTGGTAGAAAATGGGGTGTGGACCGTGTGGGTGAGAGGAAAACTTGGTACGTCGTATCCTTATCGGTGGGCGGCCCTAGGGCGAAGAGCCAGATCCCGATGCCGTTAACCTACACATCCAGGTTATACTAATGTTAAAACTAAGCATAATGCTCAAGGCTGGTGAGCAACACGAAGGTTTTGTAAGTTCGTCTCTTACTAGGGCTTCCGTCTTGGCGGTGGTGATGCTTAATAGTATACGTGCTAGAGCATGCACAGCAACCTCGAGTCGTGACCTCCTGCATACGGACAAGCGCCCAGCACTCGTTCTTGAACTATACACCACCACCATCCTTGAACGAGCTTTCCACATTCATCTCATCCCATCTCCATCGCGCTTTGGGACCCCAAGTTGACAACTTACTTACTTTGACTGCAACAGATCTTTCGAACCCCCACCACGCGTACCACAACCTTCGTGAATGACTGAGGAACAATGTTGGTTTTTCTTGCTCTTGTTCCTCCGTCTCGCTTTCTGACCTCTAAATTTGACAGTCCTTCAAGACACTTGGGTGAAACTATCCGAGGTTGCTGTTAACGGTGCTGAATACAACTCCCGAGAACGTCAGCCCCACCCGAAATGTTTGGAAGGGACCCGGGTGGATCTCCTCACCTACATTTACGAATTACTAGACGACCCAGATAAGAATCGACTTATTTGGCTACACGGTACGGCAGGTGTCGGAAAGGAGTCTGCCGTTGCGTTCACTGGTGACAGAGCAGATTAATGTTGAAAAGCGGCTCGGAGGAACTTTTTTTTTCTCGCGCAAGCACATGAAACGTTGCACGGCTGGGTATTTTTCATGACTCTTGTCTATCAGCTTGCCACCAATTTTCCATGTGAACAGAGCCATCCGTGACAATCCCGATCTACTAGACCCAGACAAGTCCTCTCTACGACCAGATGGAGGCTCTCTTCCTCCAACCCCTCCGAAAACTTCAGCCTCTGACGTTTGTCATCAACAAGCATCTGCCAGCGTCATGGTGTTCTTAATTTGTGACTATTTACTAGTAAAGTATCTTCCCGTTTACTTTTGTTGCGTCCTGTATAAATCCACAATACTAGGTTTTAGCAGATTCCAGAACAACCTCTGCACAATTATTATATTCTCTCAAGTTTTACACGCGAATACGATTTGCCTTGTAATCGAAACCTTGTAACGTATGGTATTTTACAACCTACCAATAAGCGCTGCATCCCCGTTCCAAAGACAATTGCTCTTCTGCCACCAAAGCCCTTCGTTGACACGCTCTCGATGCTCGCCTCTTCAAGAGTGATGTTTACTATGTCGCTGTTGGGCTTGTCTCCCATCACATTACTCATATAGCACATCACATAAATAATTACTACGACGAAAACTTTACATAGACGCGTGGCTCCTTGAAGTCTACTTTTGGAACATCAAATAACTTAATTAGCATTACACACTACTGCTAGTCGATACATGCACACGCTCTTGAAAAGCGATTGAGGTCATGCCAGTTGCTGCGTCGGAACTGGCCACGAGCTTAGCGTGATATTCTCGAACACTAAGGATCAGGCGGGGTCCTAGCACAAACATCTGCACGACCTCCAAAATCTGAAACAAGCCATTATACGCCTGAGCTTCTAGGGACAATTGATTCTATAGAAATGATGAACCATAGTCGCATGCAGAGGTAAGCAAAGGATCGACATACCATTGAGAATGTTGGAGAGAAGATAAAAATGAGCTGATAGCAAGAAACGGCAACAAAGCTACCATATCCGACCCTTCAGTGGAAATAGGGAACAATAATCACAATGTGAGCTCACCTCGCAAAGTAAAGCATGTGAGATTTGATCAACACCATGAAACAGTCCCCGATAATCTCTCCTTCCGAATGTTGTCGCAGTTCACGGAAGTGTTTTACCGCAATCCAGACTGCGAGACACAGTGTGAGGACTTCCCACACAATGGAGAGTATCCAAGCAATGGAATCCAGAAGTATTACATCTTCCTCAATCGAGCACTGATAGGTGCCGGAGAGAATGAGTTCCTCTATTATTCATCAATGAGAGGCATATTTTGTGTCATTCACAATTGAGCATACCTCCTGAAGTGTGCATTGTTATCATTACGCCGATCACTCCGTCGAAAATGTTGATGGCCAGGAAGGTGACAATGAGAAATATCAGGATCTTTCTGGATCGTTGATACATGGCATGCAATCGAGTGATGATGATGACTTGCAGTATGTTTCAGTCAAGTCAAAATCACCGAGTTCTCCCAATGGGCAAGCTCACCCCACAGCATTGCAAATACCACAACATTCGTCCAAATGAATACAAGGTACATAATAAAGCCTGGGAAATTCAGTTAGTGACCAGCATCGGGTAGCACAACTCCAAACAGACTCACATCTGTGGCATTATGGCGTAGCAGTTATTAGTGAACCAGAAAGTTAGTAAAGAAGCATACTCACTCCTACAGGGCACCACGGTCAATTGGAGAGGAATAGCAGGCATGTGTGCGGAAGACTCACTGTATATGTCTGCGGGATGGTCGGAACACTGTCTGTTGTATATCGTTGGTCAGAAGAAGTAAAGATAGTGAATGATGTACTAAAGAGACGTGCCCACTATGTTCAGGCTGATTTTAAGAGATAGACGATTAGAACAACACGGATTATTTAGTCCTCCGAACATACCCAGCATATAAGATCCCAAGGTAGCGCACCTAGGATACTTTCGAGTCAGCACGAGATGACAACCATGACAAACAAGCTACGTACGCCGAGATACAGAACTGTCATCAGGGACCAGCGTTGCCTCTAGAATTCAATGTATCTTCATGGTTGTTCCTCTGACATGAGACTCCACTCACCCAGACCAATTCGACCTGTAAAACTATTCTTAGCGAGATGTCTGCACAGGTTATACTGTTGACACACCTCTCGTGCAAATGTAAGCGCTGTAAATACTGGTAAGTCAGCAGTCCTTTAACATTATCATGCTCACCCCAATCATACGTCAGTACAACGGCGGCGGCAACTGCGAAACCGCAGCCAACGTCAGATTAAGACATCAGCTCCAACATCCAACTGCTCTCCACGAACCTTCAAAATAGCTGCCAAAATGATATGCATTGATGATTGGCCACCAAGTGGGATCATTTGAGACTATGGTCATATTGGAAGAGAATGGGGGTGTGGGTGACAGGCAAAATTGTTAGACGCATGACGATGGCATATATACCGCGACCCAGTGCTTGGATCACCACAGTGAGATCAAGGGATGATGCCCGTTCCTACCTTGATTCACCGCAGGTAAAATCAAGGACCCCAAACAGACGAAAACCTCGTGTACTCGCGCACACACACCCATCCCAATTAGCCTTAGGTTGGCTTCCGATGCTCCAACGCCCCAAACCCCAGTACAGGGCGCGAGCCAATGGTCTGTAATTATACCAATGTTATTAATCACACTAGAACACAGTAGCACATGGTATGTACCATTTACATCGGGTGTTGTCCTCAGCAGACAATAAATTGGATTAAAAAAAGGTAAAATCAATACGGGGGCTCAACGTGAATGTTAGTCGAGGAACAAATATGAAAGGAAGATTGTGTCAGCAGACCAAAAATTCACTGACAAAATAAGTAGGGGACACCCGTGTGCGAGCACACAACTCAATGTCTACCATCCGTGTTCCTCGTCGTCGAGCCATCTGTCGTTTCATAAACATGTTATTTCTCTCTGCCTCTGTTCTCGGGCCTTCGTATCATAAGGTTACCAACAATGATAAGCGCAGAATCTTCGATCTGCATCGTGAAGTTGGTGCGACACTGACAGGGCATCGGTTAGAGATAGCCCACTTGGGAATCCCTGATCATGCCTAGATTAAGTAAGTTAGACTCTTGTTGAAATGAAAACCGATGCAGAACTTGATCTTAAAAGGCCTACGAGCCTTCGAGAAGCTTGTTCTCGATGAACATCGGCAATCTCCGACACAACAGGACATTCGAGATTATTCAACGAGGGGAGCTTATGCCTACATGACAGAAACATTGGTATGTAAAACATGGGTGAAGCAGACGGATCACTCGCCTGCATAACCCTTTCAATAAATAATCCGCGTTCCAAGCATATGCACACCTTCTCGCCCTTCACCTCGGTCATCGGCCCATCGTATGCATCAGGATGTCATAAATGGTAAGTGCGGAATCCGATACAAGACGCATCGCACTCAATTTGCAGTATGTGGTTAACGTTGATGGCTTGTGGGTGCACCAATCGTCACAGCCTAGTTCATGATACGTGATTGATGTGCGGTAAATACAACACCATGCCTCAAAATGAGAGACGAAGACCCGGGCATCATCCATACAACCACCGGAAGCCCTCAAATTATGTGATGAAAGAATTGATGATCATGTTCGCGATGAGCACCGGTCACCTGAGTTTCAACTGTTGGCAACGCCCATCAAAAAAGTTAGAAAAAGAAGTAGATGCCGCAAAGCAACAGTCAACCTGAGCTGCATGAACGCACGTTACGCTAAATCCATCAAGCAATTGATGTATCTTGTATGCTATTGGGATGGAATGTGGGGACTAAATAACTTGTATTGTTGACTGTGTAGTGTTGTGGATAGAGACGGATAATAGCACGTTGGATTTGTGCAAGAGCGCCGAAGGCCGTCGGAAGAGCGAACCCAGGAATGAAGAAGGATGCGTATTACATAATCGAACGCGATGGAGTTTGATTAACTTGTCCCGCAAACTCCAAAGCTACAATCATGTCCATGCACATATTCGGCCACGAGGTAAGCCTGGCAGGTTAATGACTTGTCGTGCTCGACGTCACTAGGTTTTATCCAGGCAACTGAGGAAAAAGCTGAAAATGCCCGTCTATCCTCTTTCGTCGGCGCCCTCGCCCTTGGCGATCTTGTGAAATCAACACTTGGGCCAAAGGGCATGAACAAGATTCTGCAATCTGGATCCTCGGGAGATATCAATGTGACTAACGATGGCGCAACGATTCTCAAGTCCATCCAGCTCGATAATGCAGCAGCCAAGATCCTCGTCAATATCTCGAAAGTCCAAGACGACGAGGTCGGTGATGGAACTACGAGCGTGTGCGTGCTAGCAGCAGAGCTGCTGAGGGAAGCAGAGAAGTTGATTGCCATGAAGATACATCCTCAGACGATTGTGGAGGGATACCGGGTCGCGAGCATCGCTGCGCTTGCCGCACTCGAGAAGGCAGCAGTCGATCACGCGTGAGTTTTCGCGTTTTTCGCGTCACTTTGAATTTTCTTACAAAGACGACTTGGTTTGTATTCTAAAATAGCTCTGATGCTGCCCAGTTTCGTCAGGATCTTTTCAACATTGCTCGTACGACCCTGTCATCAAAAGTCTTATCACAAGACAAAGATTACTTTGCCAACCTAGCAGTGGATGCTGTGCTTCGATTGAAGGTATGTTTTAATTGCTGTATTCGACGCTCGTATTGACTATCTTCGAGGGTTCAACGGATTTGGAGCACATCCAGATTATCAAGAAGGTTGGAGGCAAACTCACAGACTCATACCTTGACGAAGGTAGGCTGAGAGACGCAACTAATCTTACTTATCTCACGAGCATACTCCTCAAAGGTTTCATTCTTGACAAAACTATTGCTGTGAACTCGCCCAAACGGATAGAGAACGCGAAAATCTTGGTCGCAAATACCTGTATGTGTGCGACCGTCTCGTGTGAATTTGGAACTGAGGCACGGTCCCTCAAAAGCGATGGACACCGATAAGATTAAGGTCTTTGGAGCCAGAGTAAAAGTGGACTCGACAGGAAAACTTGCTGAGCTCGAGCGGGCTGAACGGGTACTTGCCCGCTTGCATTGCTTCATCGATTTTCTAACGATGTACTACAGGAAAAAATGAAAGCCAAAGTAGACGCGATCGCCGCACATGGCATCAATTGCTTTGTCAATCGGCAACTCATCTACAATTACCCTGAGTCTCTCTTGGCAGAGAAAGGTATTGTGGTGATTGAACACGCTGATTTTGAGGGTGTTGAGCGGCTATCACTTGTCACTGGTAGTGAAATTGCAAGCACCTTCGATAGGCCAGACCTAGTCAAACTTGGGAAATGCGACTTAATCGAGGAAATTATCATTGGCGAGGATAAGGTCGGCGTGATTGTTTACTCGCTGATCCTGCACTGATCAGAAGTCACAGCTCATAAAATTCTCTGGTGTGGCTGCGGGTGAAGCCTGCACTGTTGTGCTACGTGGTTCAACTAATCAGATGGTCGACGAGGCCGAGCGCTCGTTGCATGATGCGCTTTCTGTCTTATCGCAGACAGTCAAAGAAACAAGGATTGTCTTGGGCGGTGGATGTTCTGAGATGTTAATGAGCTGTGCTGTGGAGGAGGCCGCGCGGAAGGTTAAGGGCAAGAAAGCGATAGCTGCCGAGGCATTTAGCCGTGCGCTGAGACAAATACCTACTATCCTCGCGGACAACGCTGGCTATGACTCTAGCGATCTCGTTGCCAGGCTAAGAGCAGCGCATTATGAGGGACAGTCAGATGCCGGACTGGGTATGATTGTGTTCCCTTTCAAGGTGATTCCGAACTTATAAGATTTTCAGATATGAACCAGGGTACCATTGGCTCGATGAGGCAACTCGGCGTTACGGAAAGCTATAAACTGAAGCGACAGGTCGTCCTCAGTGCAAGCGAAGCAGCAGAGATGATAATACGGTATGCAGCACAACTTTCGGATAATGAGCCCTCCTTTGACCTTGAATGTGAACAGGGTGGATGATATTCTACGTGCTACGCCTCGGAAGCGTGAAGCGGTATAACCAGAGTGGTATTCATTGCAGGAAGTAATCAGGGATGCTCGTGTTAATCGTTAATAGTTGTATCTGTAGAGCCCGGAATCATTGTTGTGGCTCGCTGTGTTGAACGATCATGATCTTCGGCCCCATCTTGTCTCCATTTAGCAATTTCATTTTGGTCGCTGCATGTGGCTGCCACCCCTGTATCTCGACCTTTCAAATTTGTGCAAGTGTGTGAGTGCTGAGCCTCCCCTCAAACATTATCCATCGATCGTGACAGTCATACTATCAGGCTAGAGCCGCTTCTGCCTTTTTGGTCGATTATGGACGCGAAATGTCAATTACCCGTGAGATCAGAAAATGATATTTTATTTGTGGTGGAACTCAACACAAAACTAGTTTGCACCATGCTCAGCGACAAATGGGAATAGTTCCCCTATTTACCTCGAAGAGTTCGGGACGCCACCCAATGAAACAGATGCCACCCTTACACACCTCTGTACCAAATTTCTGGACAGATCCAGTGCGATCAGCCAATCCAACATTGATGTGATGTTCGAAAGGATATGTGAAGACGGCCTTTACGACCGAGATCAGCGTCGATGGACGGATCGCAGCCACTATTCCGATGCTCTACTATTCCTGAACTGCCTGACAGAACGGTCATATGCAGCACTTTCCACGATGCCAGCTTCCGAGACGAAGCTCCCAAAGCGGCGAATTTGGGTCATGCATCCGACTGAATCATCCGTTAAAATATCCGAGCATCATGTATTACTTCTCGTGAATCATGACTCTCATGGTGTATCGGCCATGGATGAGGTACACGCAATCGCAGAGCTTATATCTGATCATGACGCCCCACATGATCAAAGTGCTCTTCCATCGACCGCCAGTACCTCTCTCTCCCGATATGATCGCCCATTTCTGTTTGGTCTATCGATCCAGAAATCAAACACCATGCACCTAGTCAAGTATGATCGATACGGGTTTATGACCACCCCATTTCACATCCATCGCCATCCATGTGCAGTCCTCGGCTGCATCGACACATTGGCTACGTCTGATAGCTATCATCTAGGGTGTTATCACAGCGTCGAGTCTGCTCCGATCCAACCAGAAAATGTATCCTCTCGATCCATCAAGACGACCTATTATCAGAAAGCTACCCATTTGCGGCAGAGTGCAGATCATCACGCGCGCGTCAGACTAACAAAACCACCGGTATTCGGGTCCTTCAACGGATCGTTGTTCCCTTGTAACTGTCCCTTCCAATGGAAATTTATCTCAGATTGCGGTGCCGCCCCTCAGGACCATGCACAGTTTTTGGATGAACTGAAAAATCTCGAGGGGGTACCAAAAATAGGGGGATATCGATCTATGTCGGTTGACTGTACGATCACCCACGAGAAGAGACTTTTTGGTCCACGGCATCTGATGGTTGAGAGCGTCATCCAAACCGTAGAGCATCTCATCGATATCACCTACTTTTCATCCCGCAAGGAGTTTTTCTTGGCAATAATATCGTGCATAAAAAGTGAGTAATGACGCGTTGTATACAGTCCGATACGATGTTAAGTGTACACAATAGCCCACCGTACTGCGTATTTCTCGCACAAGCTGCTTCACAATGACATCAATCCGCACTCCATCTGTCTGAATGTGAATGATCCAAGTGACGAGAATGTCATACCATTTTGGAATCCGAATGGAACACCTCCCATACGGCAAGCGATGCTCCGTGGGTGGAGATTCGCAAAACACATGGAGAACCCTGGACACCAGATGATCAGTCATCACAGACTCTCGGTGAGGCTTCAGAGGACCTGTATTATTGCAGCGACTAGAGGTTTTGTAGGAATACTTAGCAACAGAAATATTGTGGCACAAGAATTGTTCGCCACGACGAAGACACGATCTGGAATCATTCCTCTGGGTCATGCTTTTCATTTGCATCAATTTTACCGGACCTTATAGCCAAAAACGCACGAGACTACCTAGCTGGGTACCCAAGTGGTTGCAGCCAGATCTAACGCCTTCGTATCGGCTAGACATATCTCAGGAGAGATTCGAGGTGAAGGACTGGACTTTCACCTGCAGAGCGTGCTTTTCGAGTTACTTCAACCATCCGACTACTGTAAACGGTCTTGCATCTCTCGCCTCAAAGCTTTCGCCTCCAGGCTCCTTGAAAATTAAATCCGATGGCGGCAAGTCTGTCACTTTCCCGGAAAATCCTGTCACGCACGATGACATGATGTTAGTGCTGAGAAATATTATAGATGACCTCCCAGTAGAACAACCACCGTCGGAGGATGATATCGAAAAAGCAAGGGAAAGATATAGAAGTATAGAGAGTTCAGTATCTTACCGGGCTCCAAATATTTACAACTGATCGTTATCGCCAACCATATAGATGATGGGATACTCAATGGGCATGATCCATATTCCTCCGTGATATCAGTACAAGTTTAATCAACATTTGGAAGGCGTCCGGTCTTCTCGACGTTCAAAAGTATTCCCTTCAACATCTCATGACAAATGGTGGCCTTGAGGAAAAGATCACATTGACTTGGAATCACAATTAAGTGTGTTGCATAACTGAGATCAAATAAGAGGGCATACCCATTATACCCTGGGGGTGGTGAAAGTTCAGTTCGTCTTTCATCTTCCCACATGTTTGCCAATCGTCTATCAATCCATATTGAACTAGGAATGTGCGTCGATAGCCATGGGACTTCCAGGACATCCGCTTCATTATGAAGCATTGCATAGCGAGGACCAAGAGGAGGGGGGAAGATTGGACTATTCGGATTGAATCGCAGAGGAGACACGAACCGAATGATTTGTGACTGTCGATTGCCGATGAGGCGGGAGTATTTTTGGACAGCCCAGGTAATATCGAGAGGCCCGTGTATATCCACAGAGGCAGCAGCGAAAGAGCGAAGGAGGGAATGGGCTTTTGCGAGCTCATTTTTGGTATTCACGACGAGCTGAGATAACGGGTGGTCCAAAGACAGCAAATCGGGGTGATTGTCACCAAATGTAACAAATACGTCTCGCGCTGGCACATTCATCTCGCTTTGTACCCGATGATAGCGGGGACTTGCCCATCGCGAGATGATGCATCCAGAAAAGGCGAGGACGGGGACGACCATGAAGAGTTTCTCCCAAAATGAGTGAGCTGAATACAGGATAACCGAGCAGCTGATTAACCATGCAATATACTCCAAAATCGAGAGCTCGATGGCTTTCTCAAGTGATAGCGCTACATATCTGGGCAAAACGCCTGGAGCTGCTAGGAAAGGCTGCATAGTGTTACGGCTAGTGAACAGAAGTATGAGCACGGCTGTTATGACTGGCTGCCAGCCCGCTGGGGCCAAAAGATAGCAAAGCCCCGTAGCATATGCGGCATCTAGCGGAATATTCATGTTCTGAACTCGGTAGTAGAATCGATGACGAGTTGTTTGTCCTTGCTAGAAATTGAAGGTGCTGGTAAACAAGCACAAATACGTCGAGCTATTTATGTCGCTAGGGTCCACAAATTCCATCTCTGATAGTATATCGGTCAGTACACCCGCCTGTCAGAAAGCAGCCCGCGGGAAAGCGGAGTTCGATTCTCCGTCAGAGAGACATTTTTGTACTTGGATGAATTTTGAAGAGTGAGATGCTACTTAGCAGACTATTGGAAAGATCGTACATATGTTTGGCGCTCAGTTGTGCAAACTTCAAAGTATCCGAGTCAGTGACGCTTCTTCAGCCACTCCCAACCGCACCATTCCCTTGTTCTGGCATCCGTGCGTCGAGCACAATCTCAATACTGCCGCGGCGCTCAAAAGGTATGTTTTTAAAAATCTATGTAGGTGTGTACGTTATTTACAAGACCAATCACTTGCTAAATTACTAATGTTTCCTCATCTTTGTTCTCGGAGACTCGGACCTGTGTTGCGCTTGTCGTGTTTGTCGTTGGGTTCGAACCTGCGTTGGCGTATGGAGGCGGATGAATTAGCGGGATGTGGTGAGTGCTCAATGTTGCTTCGTTTTGTAATGTGGGTCTGTGGGTCTTATGTAATTGCACGCGTGCTCAGGTCAATTAGAAACGATTTTGGAACAAGACGTGGTTTTTGAAATGAGATGAGACGAAAACACTCACGAACGGCCCTCTTCTCCAAACTGTGATACTCCCAAATAGCCTTCGTATACTTCTGGACCTCATACTCCTCCCCACTGAAATACTTGACAGTGTAATATCTAGACTACGAAATTCCATACACGCGCCTTAACAATGGCTGTTCTTGATTTTGTCCCTGGTGTCAACTCTTTCCCTCCCATACGTCGACATCAAGAGATTTCTTTACCAGTAGCGCTGAGCGCCGTCGTTGACGAACTGCACACCAGAATTGGTGTCATGCGCTCCTTGAGGCAGGTAGACTTCTAGAAGCCATCAAAGCATACCGAAACATGATGGATAGGGCTGACGAGGCTACGAAAGCACGCTGCCTTGATTGGTCCACTGATAAGTCTTCGTGATGTCAACCGAGTATGACTCTCAACCCCATTTTACTTAGCTTTCAAGTAAGATTGCAGCGTGCTCTATGCTATCACCGGGGTGGCTGACCTTGCTGCAAGCGGAGATGCTGCTCTCACTGCGGGTATTTACGACAGGGCTATCGAGCTTGACTCTGCGGTGGTCGACCTCGATTTTGCAACCTATACCATCTTTGCGAACCGCGGCTAGGGTTAGTCGGGAAAAATGCTTTGGACTCATTCCACAAATACTATCCCTGCAATCGGCACCCCACAGAAGTCGGCAGTCACGCAAATGTCACTGTAAGTCACGACATGTCACATAGGCCAGTTTCAAAGTCAACTCGGCAGTTGCAAGCTGCTTCAAGCAAGAGCACAAGCTCAGTTAGTATTCAGCGTGAGTGAGCAAGTACAGTGAATAAGGGAAACCATGCACATTGTATGGATGTTGAGGCTGTCTATGTAAGTTTGATGATGGCAGCACACGGTGATGCAATGCATATGGGACCAGATGGATTATTATGCTGCATTGTAGCGTTGACTCATGATGCATGATGCAGTGGCTGAATTTTTCGAACATGATTTGTTAGCAAAGTGCTGATTTTCGGTGTCAGCAAGAAACTCTTTGATTCTCGCCCTGTTTCTCGACTGTCCCATCTCTCGAAATCTCCCTGCTAGACTTGCGAATGTGGACCAGCGCCATGACCAGCAGCGCTTGCACCCAGCACGAGTCGACACTTCCAAATTGGGCGTGTGTAGTTTAAAACATCGTCACGGCACATATCGGCAGGTGACATTTCTGCGTGACTTCGGCACTTTCAGTTATCTCACTCAATTCTGCTTCAATCATGGTTGTTCAACCTCTACGACAATGAGTTGTAATAGAGAGAGAATGATATCTGTCATAAGATTTTTGTGTTGAAGTAGCTAGAAATACGAGTTTTGTGAAAGTGCCGACTTTAGTGGGGTGCCGATTGCAGTGGAAGGGAATAGGTTTCTTCCTCGTGTCCTGGGCGTCTAATGATACGCGAGGCAGGTTGAGGCTGTGAAGAGGCACAAAAAGGCCCGGTACACACACCTCTGAAACTTGGATCAAGACACCCATAAGCTCCCCATCAAGTTGTGCTCAACGCCATCCAGTTCGAGCAGAATGACGGAAGGAGAACAGCCCGCCATTCGAATCACCACGGCTAGTCAAACATTTGAAGGTCATAAAGATAGTGTCTTTGCAGCCGCAGTCTTCCCTGATAGACGTCGTATGGTGACGGCCTCGTGGGACAAGACACTTTGTCTGCGAGACCTAGAAGACGGTGTTGTATTGAAAAAAATGGAAGGGCATCGTTTCGGTGTACGAAGAGTTGCAGTATCAAGAGACGGGCAATTCATAGCAAGCGGTGATAGCGGTGGAGAGCTGATTGCCTGGAATAGAGATGGCGAATTCCTCACCGAACCCATCAAAGTCCACTCCATACATATAATGTCGCTTGATTTTTCCCCAGACAGCACACTGCTGGCAAGTGGCTCATTGGACACCACAGCGGAGCTCTGGAACACAAAAACATGGCAGGTGCAAGGAGATCCAATCGGTTGTGGCGCTGAAATCTACTGCGTTCAGTTTTCGCCGTCTGGTGAACACCTTGCAATTGCAACATTCAAAGATATCCAGATATGGAACCCAGGCAAAAGGGAATGCGTCACAAAGTTCCAGGGTCATTTTACGTTCGATGGAGCATGGAATATGGCACTCGCGTGGACACCCGATGGCAAGAAGCTTGTCTCAGCTGGTGATGAACGTGATCCAACCATACGGATCTGGAATTCATCGACTTGGAACCAGGTTGGTGAACCCTGCAAGGGCCATACTGATAGCATTTACATGATTGCCTTGGACCCTACTGGCACCCTCCTCGCGTCCGCATCTTCAGACTACCAGGTTCGCCTTTCGCGACTTTCGGATCGAAGAACCATCGCCATATTCAAGCACATCAGAGAGGTGTTTTGTGTCACCTTCTCCACGGATGGCAAGCACATCCTGAGCGGAGGAGAAGATCGTATGATCTCGGAGTGGGCAGTACCTTTACTGGAGGACATTCCCAAGGACCAGGCATCAGATGTGAGTTCCTGTTCATTTTCCGTCCCTTTTTCATCTCATTTTCTCCAAGGATGCCTTACAGGAAGACACTTTGAAGGAACATAATGTGAGTTCCCGTTCATTAACGGTCGGCTCGTCTTCTTGTATAATGATCCTCAATCTTGATGCCAAGGCTCAACAATCTGATTGCGAGGCATGTTTCCAAGCTTCACTCTTACCACGTAATCTGATCATGCGTGATGCAGATCCTCACCATCAACACGACAGCCCGTAATGCATGCATAAGCGGGGACTTGACCACTGCTGACAGGCTGTTGACACAAGATATCGGCGCTGATGACAACGACTACAACTCTTATGCGAATCGCTCATTTGTCAAGTCAAGATATTCAGACTGGGACTGCGCACTTGATGACGCACTGAAGGTGGGATACACTGTCCTGTCATGACCTTTTTAACATATGCTAACTTATATGGTGATACAGAGCATCAGTATCCAGCCCTCCTTGATGGGCTGTATCTCCAAGGGCATCGCCCACTGTGGAAAACGACAGTTCCAAGACGCGATGAAGGCATTTGATCTCGCGTTCATGTACGTGGACGCAGACTTGAATAAAACTTGTCTTCTACTCTTGATTAAGGTACGTCAATTGTATCTCATGCACTCGCTACTTACACACCAGCTGTCAGGCCATCACCCTTTTCAATGCAAATCAACATGACAATGCAATTCTGCGCGTCCAAGAACTAGCTACCACTCGTTCCAATCCGAATACTCTTGCCTGTGGAATCGTGGAAGTAAGTGCTCCTGACATAGTCAACCCCAGATTCATGTGCCGATACTGATTTTGCGAACCTCGCACTTCAGGCTTATCTACACGTCCAAGTGGGAATGAATGCATTAGACGACGCACGCCACAACGAAGCTGCTGGCCACTTCACTTCCGCTGTCAACATCATTCGTTTCTCATCTATATCGGCCATCCATTCTAAATATGATGTCTTCGTGGTGGTGGGTTGATTCCAGTGCAACTGGAAATTGTTTTTCACGCCTGACTATGCTTTTTCTAGTTATTCGGGTGGGATCTTAAGTCCCTGTGGCGATCTGCACACCAGAATTGGTGTCATGCGCTCCTTCGGGCAGGTAGACTTCCAGAAGCCATCAAAGCATACCGATACATGATGGACTGGGCCGACGAGGCTACGAAAGCACGTTGCCTTGATTGGTCCACTGGCAAGTCTCCGTAATGCCAACTGAGTATAATTCTCAATCCCACTTCACTTAGTTTTCAAGCAAGATTGCAGTGTGCTCTATGCTGTCACCGGAGTGATTGACCTCGCTGCGAGCGGGAATGCTGCCCTTGCTTTGGGTAATTACGACAGGGCTATTGAGCTTTACTCCGCGGCAATCGACCTCGATTTTGCAACCGATACCATCTTTGCAAACCGTAGTAAGGCGAGGTCGGGAAAAATGCTATGGGACGATGCACTCCTCGACGCGAGAAAGGTGCGGTGACAGTTACCGTTTCGTATTCGACGCTCATTTTAGTGATACGCAGGTCATCGAACTCAACCCCTCATCTTACATTGGATATCAGTTGAATCATACGGTACTTCACGGGGCACACCGATATGATGAAGCCATCGAGGCGTTCAAAATCATGCTCTCCAAGTTGGAAAATTCACCCAACACGGAAACAACAAGTACGCCCCAAATAGCACATTCTTCAACATTGTTGATTCTTTGTCCAGATTTGCGCCAACAGTATGTTAGTCCATCCGAAGTAGATGGAGCTATTCAAGAGACCATCAAGGCTCAACTCGATGACGCCCCACATCGTCTGCTTGATACCTTTACTGGGCGCTTATGCGATCGAGAGGCACAGATTGATGCCTTCAAAACAAGCACAGAGTACAAGGAGCTTTTGTCATCAACATTATTGGTACACGTAGATCTCCAAATGGAGCGTATCAAAGATGTTGTGACGATGTACTTCCGTTATGTCATGCTATCGCATAGGTGGGAAGGGAAGGAGCCGTTGGTGCATGACATCCAGGGCAAGGTGGTATACGACTTGGATCCAGTTGGCGGCATCACGAAGTTGCAGTCATTTTGTGAAACTGCTCGTGATATGGGGTATCGCTGGGCATGGATTGATACCTGTTGCATCGACCAGACTAACAATGTTGAGGTCCAACAATCAGTCAATTCCATGTTTATCTGGTATCGCCACTCAGCTCTTACTGTCATCTACCTGTCGGATGTTCCACCTTCGTCTCAGGCTGGGGCACTTGCAAGCAGCGCTTGGAACACGCGAGGATGGACAGTTCAAGAATTCCTGGCTCCAAAATTTGTCCTATTTTATCAGAAGGATTGGTCCCTATATCTCGACGATCACTCTCCCAATCACAAGAGTTCCGTTGCAATCATGCAAGAGATGGGAGATGCGACGGGTATAGATGCACGAACCCTTGTCGCCTTCCGTCCAGGGATGAGAGACGCACGAGAGAAACTTCAATGGGTGTCGGCCCGTGTCACCACATGGCCGGAAGATATTGCATACTCATTGTTTGGTATCTTCGGCGTCAACCTACCTGTCATTTATGGGGAGAAGAAGCAAAAGGCGCTTGGGAGGCTCTTGCAGGAGGTTGTAGCTCAGTCGGGCGACATCAGTGCCCTAGACTGGGTCGGACAATCATCCGAGTTCAATAGCTGTCTACCAGCCAACATCACTTCATACGCAGCTCCGCCGTGCACGCTGCCATCTCCCTCCGAAGATGAGATTCAGACTTCGGTCTCCTTGCTACGAAACACCGAGGCTATGGAATCAGCTTCGAGGCTTTATACCCTTCTCGACTGCATGAGCGCTCCTCGTTTCGCGAACTGCAGACTACAGCTGCCTTGCATAGTATTTCGTGTCACAGCAGTGAGACGGAGTCGTACTCAAGACCAGGATTCACATGCCACCTATGAAGTCAAGGCAGATGGTCTTCATGACCTGTTAATCACCACGGAGGACAAACTTATACCGTCATCGTGGACATTTGCAACGCGACAGACGTTCTTGCTCGTCCGTCCGTGGGATCGTGATCTCCTCGAGCTGTCTGATTTTGCGGAGCTGGCTGGCTTGGCAGGGCTGTATGACATTGCAGACGACACGCAGAGTGAGGAGGATTATTGGTCTGCGCCTGGGACTCCGATACAGGATTCGCCTGGCGGGTCCTTTGAAGCGCAGGAGCCGGTTGATTTGGAATCGAGCGAGCAAGCATTGCGACTGGTCGTTCGCCTTGGACAGCCTTTCAGTGCATTTTTGCTAGCGCAGCAGCGCGGCGGAGAATACAAGAGAATCGCATCAGATCATGCCATCATCGCACAAGTCAACGACATGGCCTTTGCTCAGGACATGATGGATGTCAGGACACTCGAGATATTGTAGTTAACAGTTATGTGTGTATGCATGTTGTAGATCTCTTAAGAACTTCTCGTTCTCGAATCAACAGCTATTTGTATGCACTGTAGTCCACCCTTTGTACTTGCCATCTACGGCATCTCATATTTTCACACTTTCAAATTTCAGCCCTTGAAGCTTGAAGCTTGATGAACAAGAGGAAACGGATGTTATTCAGTGTAGCCGGCAGGTTATTCGGATTGGCCTTTCGCGCTGGAGAATGGTCAGCAACAGATAAGCAAATTCTGACAGAAATCCGCTAGTCTGCGGACGGAGATTGGTGAGACCATAATCCGTTCTCATGCTAGTAGCGCTTGCAGCGGCTGCGCGATCGATCAAGCTCAAGCCTGCTCAAGCTTAAGAGCCATCCAATGATTTTACCGGGTACTACAACGAGCTAGATTGATGATGTTAGTGGGTGATGAACAGGAGAAGGAAACAGTCACCCCGGATATTATAGCATCACGTAATTGACCGAAGAGGTCGTTCCGAGTTGTTACTGTTGGCATTGCGACCTCTGTAAAGATACTCTAGCGGTCACGCAACCTGCAAAGCAATCCAGTATTCCTTGATCAACGTTAACGTAGAACGTTGAACCCTGATTCAAACGTACTCTGTTGATTTCATATCATATGGCCACCGATTTCTGGGCCAGTTCGCACTAGTGAGGAGGATCAAAGTCACAAGAGGCATAAGAGGCTTATGGTGGGTATCATAGCAAACGATGGATAGTAGATCGGGCTACCTTGAAGGAGTCTCGTTCAGATGACCTACAATACGTGGACGATCCAGAGCACCTCGATTTCTTCGCAATTTTCTTTGCCAATGGTAAGTTCAACACACCTGCGGAATGCGGAATGGCACTCAACCCTTCTAGTTATAACGAAACTAGGAAAAAAGCTCAATTTCAGGCAGCGTGTCATCGCAACAGCCATTGTGTTTTTTCGAAGATTTTACATCAAAAATTCGTACTGCGAAACCGACCCATTTATTGTCATCGCAGCATGCTGTTACGTGGCTGGGAAGGCAGAGGAGTCGCCCGTGCACATCAAGAATATGGTAGCAGAGGCTCGCCTTTTCTTCAGCCGTATGTTTCACCACCAAGTTCAATTGTTTGAGTCTTGATATCAAGTTGCATAGAGCAGCCATATGGCGTGAAATATTTTCCTTCAGATAATTCCAAACTCGCCGAGATGGAGTTCTACCTCGTTGCGGACCTCGAATGTGATCTCACTGTTTTCCATCCATATCGCACGTTGCTGTCTATCTGCAAGAAGGAGAGCTCAAACGACTTGCAGACGGAAGCTGGTGAAGTGGGGGTAGGAGTGGACGACGGGCCACGGTATTGGGGAAGTGGAGATGGGCAACTCGAGTTGCCAGATGATGCGTTCCAGCTAGCTTGGTGAGCGGATTTGTAGGAGGGGTGTCTCATAACTGATTTTAATTGTAGGTCTATCGTCAACGATACATATCGCTCAGATCTTTGCTTGCTTTATCCTCCCCATCTACTTGCCATTACGGCGCTCTATCTCGCTGTGGTTTTACATGGTCCAACTAGAGAGCTCCTGCAACAGCAGTCTCATTCAGTTGAAGCGACACCGGTCCACAGTTCCCCGAGAAGGTCGTCGCGGCAAAGTTCTAGTACATCATTGGGTCACGCAAAGAAACCCTCACAGGACTTTGTTGCCTTCTTTGCTGAACTTAACGTTTCAATGCCATTAGTCGCCACCATTGCACAAGAAATCATTTCACTGTACACACTCTGGGAGCGGTACCTTGAAGATTCCGATCTCGTTGATTCTGCAAAGAGTGCATTCTACGGACATACTCAGGCACAACCGGGAATGAGCCATAGCGGGGTATCTACGCCTGTGGAGAACCTGGACGATGCACAGAGGCCGCATGGTGCCACGCCGACCTTCTTGCTGCAAGTCTTGACGAGGATGAGGGAGAACAGGTTGTCGGATATGGCGCACGCGTCTTCCGGGAGGTCTGTTGCGGTGAATAAGATGTTAGAGCGGACTCAGGCTGCTGGGTGATTCATGATTCATTGTACCATTATTCGATACGCCGCGTGCGTATGTACGTCTTGTATTCCACCTGATTAGCCAGCACGAAACCACTTCGAGTCTCAGTAACGTCACCTAACGTTTAGTGAATGGCTCAATCTGTTTGGTGACAATGATTTGCTAACCTCTCGGCAAGACTAGTATGTACCAGGGCAACGTATTCCGCTCGTTGTCCCTCTGTCGTAATCACTACAGCGCCAACAAATTGATGGACTCGATGATTTTATCCTTCTTTTCGACGAGTTGCCAGTAAAAGTTTTAAATAACTGTTTGCAGGTCTGAGATCTCGTGGAACTGCTGCTGGCATTCGATGATGACGACGTCCGGAGGCTTTGGCTTTTGAGCTCGATTGCATGACGAGGATTGGGGATAAGTAATACCTCTCTCGCAAACTGTGCCATGTGTATAATGCCATATGCACCATGAGCAGTGTTGAATATTAATATCAATGTCGGACGATAATTGTCTCGCCTTTGAAGGTACTATGCAGCAGTCTTCGCCTCTTCGAGTATGCTGTTCAGGCATTCGTCCAAGCGAAATTCAGCATCTGCCTCATCCTCATCATCCTCGGGTAGATCCAACTTCGGCTCGGCAGCAATCTCCTCCAGTTGATTGAGTTGCTCATCTGCGATACCATGCGCTGCAAAATCATGAGTGTATGCAGCGATGGTGAAATCCGCGTCGTCTTCGAGCTGTTGTCTGCTACGTTTAACCAAAAGCCTTTCGAAAAAGGAAGCTTCTGTTTTGTTCTCAACATATTGTCCAGCATAATTCCTTAGAATTGATTGAAGAAGCAATGCGTGTCTTTCAGCTGACTCAAGCTCCCAAGCTGTTGCCAGCGCGTGTAATCGCTTACTTTCAATATCAGCTTGAACCTTGGGGCAGAGCGATTTGCATAACACGATTCCATATGGCGTGAAGGCGCACAAGATGGGTTATCATTTGGAGGGGTGTCTCATTCATATGGTGGGTGATCAGCATGTATGGGTTCCATGATCAGGTTGCTATGCAGAAAGTCAGACAACCGTGCCCAACCAGTCACTGCTCGCTTTGTACTTATCTTTCGTTCACGTCATAATTATGTAAATTTCGTACCTCAGCCTCACCCAGAGTCTGACAACACTAGCTCTAGAGCCTCTACACACTGGTCAACACCGAACGTCCTGACCTTCAGCCTGTACATGGCAACGGCACAAAATGACATATTCTTGTTGTGAAACAAGCCTGCTTTTGTATGAATATGGCCTGGTGATCGTCCTACAAATAGAGCTACCCAGCCACTATGCCTCGCGGCCCACCACGAGGTTGGATGGCCAAAGCGGATGGGCTCAGGGAATCCGAACGGTCTCGTAAGTGTCGGTTATTACCATCAAAATTGACGTATATCACCTGCAAGGCAGCTTCATACTCTTCCCAGTCATAGGCTCCCAGAAGGCTAATCAAGCAGCATTTGAACTGTAACCCGATCATCGTTGAGAAGACTCGCAAAATGCAGTTACAGGTGAGTTCCACATCCAGATCTACTCGTCATGAATGCAGGCCTGACCGATGCCCAGAACATCATCTACCCCAAGTCACCAGCCGTCGTTACTTTCTTGCTGCTAACGAGCCTCCCACTCGTCGATCCCACATGGGTGGTACGGTCTCTCTGCGCAACTCGCCTCGGGAAGCGCCTACTCCGAGGGGGCTCTGGCAAGCCCTTCGTGGATAGTCTCTTCCAAAAACTCTATCACGCACTTTCCTCTACTTGTCTTCGTGTCCGCCTCTTATTTCCATTCCCCACACGTTCGCGATGCGGAACATTCCCCACGCTAGAAGCGGAAGCGAAATATTGGTACATTGCTGCTCGTTACCGACGCCACCTTGCACAGTCTAGTGCCCGTCGACCGCCGCATGAGACGTCTGAGATACCTCTCGTGACGTACTATACCCCGCGTCTTCTGCCTCAATATCGCGATGTACGGCACTCCGACGATGGAAGCGGTGAATTTTGCATATCAGCCAAAACGTTTTGCAAGTGGCATAGGATGGTATTTCGGGGACCGGTAAGTCCTTCATCTGACATTGCTACTCAGAAGAAGTGATGCCTATGGTGTTTGGGATTGAAGCATCACCCGACTCTTGCCCAAGCAGCTATACGCATGAAGTACCACTCTCACAGAGACCTGAGAGAAATGCAGCGGATTGCGCGACTTCTGTCAGACGAGCAAGTATTACGTCGACCATGGTCGCCAAAATATAGCAAACTTTGGAAGCGATGGCTGGATAACAAAGGTCCAGATGTAGTTATCGTGTTTGAGTGATGTACTTTTGATGCGACAGCAATTGCTGTAATGCTCGTTGTATCTGATAGATGTAGTGTACTTTTGTTCGTATACTTCACATTTGGGCCTTTCGCATGAGATTTCTCCTCACCCTCCTACGCTCGCCGCCCAACCCTTCACTCTTACCCCATTGCAAATATGACACACGGCCCTTCTCTACACCCGCAACCCCTTCATTCGCGTCCGTAAAATCGAGCATTCCCCAGATAGGCAGCTCCAGTTCGCCCTTGACGATTACCCGACAACGCGCAAGGATAGCGGGCGGAATCGGGGTGATGATATGCATGTGCGATGAACTAGGCGAGATAGCGCGAATAAGGGCAAGGCCATGACAAGTGGAGGTTGAGGGTGCAGGCGGATGCCTGGCTTGGGCGTATGGCAATTCCCGGGCACTAGAGGGGTCCAGATACACTGGATCTTCGGTTCCAGGCTCGCATTCAACAAGGCCAACGATCGCGCCGTTCAAGACGTTGGAGATCTCCGAGGGAATCACGTCCTCGTATCCTGCACCGATCAGGATGACCTGGTCAAATGCCTGGCTCCAGTCCACCTCATACGGATACCGGGCACAGAGAGGAAGAGAGGTCTCCCATTTGGTTGCTGTCATTTGATGAAGTGGAGCGGATGGAGACGGAAATGACGCCGATGTGATAGATGGAAAGATAGCATGGAAATAAGACAAGATGTTTAAGTTGCGCTGGTCGACGGCATTAAAATGCGTATTTGTTAAATTTGGCGATATTGCTTCGAGGGTATATTGCAACGCCTTGCTCGGCGCAGGCTGGTTGCAAAGAGTGTCATATGCTGGCGGAGCAGTTGGCCAACCTTTCTCTTCTGGACCGATAATCTCAAATACGTGAGTAGGCTCGGCAAGTTCCTCGATCTTGGCATTCAGGTCAGCACCAAGACCCTTCGTCCACCCCATTGTGTTGACCACAAGGGGAGTAACGTCGGTTATCCGCGTGTCAATCGAATCGTCATCGGGCATGGAAGTTTGAACCTCGAGCTTGTACGTTTCGAGGAGCGCTTGAACGGCCGCAAGATAGTGTGCCGGGCTGCACCGTGGTGAAGTTGCTCCAACGTAGTGCGCTCGGTATGGAATACTAGGATGTGTAAACGGCGGACCTAAGATGCAAATATATTTCAAGGACTCTACTAGGTTGATGTAGTGATTACTCACCAAATACCGGGTTGTCGATGACGTTTAGGGCAACCAAGCCCCCAGGTGTAAATTCGGATTGCCCCACGTCACATTCGAGATATGCAACGCGCTGAAATCTATAAAGCACCGTCAGCAGTATTTATCAGTGTTGAACTCCAAACATACCTCGCCAGAAGCCTGTTCAAGAGCGTCCGGGCAAATGTGCTCTTTCCGGACTTTTTCGGACCCTTGACAACATAGACCGAGAGAGGTATGGGATCCGCTGAAGATGGTTGCGTCTCTGCAGCGCTCAAGGCAATACTCCATGATTCTGGCAGTACGAACGGCAGCATGTCCCTGGTGCTGTGTGTGACCTGTATGATAGGATAAATGATACTTTGCATACATTCGAGAACAGCACACGTACCAAGCTTACGCCAGGCCGTATAACCTCTGCCGAGCTCCGTTGCCAACGCGAGGGTTCAAAAACTCCATCGAAGACGCGACATACACGTCCGAGACCTTCCACGTCTGTATCGAGCGATTGAATTGCTACTACAGCTCCATCGTGATTGTTTTTGACGCGAGGAGGAAGGGAATATGTGTTCAAGTCGGCATGTACGTCCGCCGAGGCGCATCGTAAGATGGGAATGGGAGCAGAACGAGGGGCGAACACATGGTGAGCTATTTTTGAGGGGGACAACGTTATACCGAGTATGGAAACAGACCCCTTCAAAACAGTAAGAGCGTATGTTCCTAGAAGCGCGAGGGTTTCCTCCCGGTCGATGGAAAGCACCGAGGTCTCGTTTTGCAAGCCCGTGACATTGGCTTCATCGGTAGAGAGTTCGTAAACGTTAAGATCAGGAGTGGGTCTGAACGTGGACAGTTGGGAAGGCTCAGATGTCGGAGGCTGGGGGTATATTGGTAATTCAGTGGAAACCAGTGGATTCTGTGCTTCCTCAGCTTCTGAGTCGTCAGATGAATCCAAGACTAGCTTCGCTTGAGCATCTGGCTCTGAATCTGAGCTCGACCCCAACATGATTACATCCTCTCCTCCTTCAACCATGTTCTTCGACTCGAAATACCGACCGGTGGCTGGCACTCGCCCTGGAAGGATTTTTGCTTTCTTGCTGTTCCGCGATGACTTTCCATTGACAGAACTAGATTTACGTTTCGAGGGAGGATTTGGGCGCTTTGGCTTGGGATTGGGATCCGGGGATAGTGGTGAAGGCGTCGGCAGTGGTGAGGACTGCTTAGAGCTGGAAGGCTGAGGTAACTCTAAGGCAGCTTGTGCTGCCCTTCGTACTGCGATTGCACTGAGCATTGTTTCTGGTATCTACATCTTCCAACAAAAACTCTGCGCCAACCCCCATGTCCTAATCTGGCCAGGCGCCAATTTGTAGGCTGTACGATGACCCCGTGAGAATAAATAGCTATTAACAACATAACGGTTTGCGTCCATCGAACTAGTCTTTTGTTTCATTTTGCGTTGGCAAATGACTGCTAATCCTATGCGATTCTACTGTCAATGCATGATGTTCTTCGGCTCGCACTACAAACGTCCGTCTTGACTAGTCTTAGCCAGGCGGTAAGCGTGTGACAGGACGAAACCCTATTGCAGGATTGAAACTTGCTCAAACAATCTTTTTTACTTTATCACGCCTTGGGCATTCACTCATGGATGGATCCTTCAAGGTCTATCTGAAATAGTCATAGCTAACTGGGACCAGAAATATTGGGCGGTGCGGATTCAAAACCTGCCGATAAACGTCTTATCACAACTTGGCATTCACTCATGGACAGTTCTTTGGAGGTTTATCTCAACTTGCAAAGCATCCTGGGTCTGGCCAAAGTGAATCATTACCACAACAGAATCGAAATCTGTTTCTCTTGGACTGCGCAGGTTCGGAACCTGCCGACAAGTTTTTCTTTCTCTTGAAATACACCTTGATATTCACTCGTAATTCACTCATGTCGTCAGAGGTTCGTCTAACTGGTCTTAGCTAGGTGGTAGGATACCACGACAGAATCGAAATCTGTTTCTCTTGGATTGTGCAGGTTCGAAACTTGCCGATCGACAGGTTTTTTTCTATCGGAACATGTATTGAAGATTCGCTCATGGATGGTTTCCTCAGACGTTCATCTCAACTTCGTCCTGGCCAAAGTGGTAACCACACCAGAATTTAAATCTGTCTCTTGAACGTGCCAGTGCAGGTTCGAAACCTTGAAAATTCACTCATGGATGGTCTCCTCAATCTTAACCGGTCTCAGGCGCAGATTCAAAATCTGTCAAACTTGAAACCTGCCGACGACAAGATTCTTTTTCCTTATCGGAACACACTTCGACATTCACTCATGGATGATTTCGTTCGATATTCATCTTAACGGGACTTAGCCAAATGGTCACCACAACAGAATCAAAATCTGTTTCTCCTCAACTGTGCAGGGTCGAAACCTGCCGAATGACAGTTCTTTTTCTATCAGAATACACCTTGACATTGACTCATGAATGGTTTCCTGAAGGCTCAATCTCACTGTTCTTGGCCAAGTGGCTACCGCTACAGAGTCAAAATCTGTTTCCCTTGGAGTTGGTTCGAAACCTGCTGACAACATTTTTGCGGTATATAGATCCTTGGAGGTCCACTTTTACTATGCCTAGTCATTGCGCCGAACCCTCTTTTTTATGTGATAGTCTATCCATGAAAAGGAATTCACTTTCATGCCCCGCGATAGCTTCAGCTTTTCCTCAGACAGTTTTCCAGTTATCATCCATCAAGCTTGTTCACTGTTTATTCACTGTAAGTTATTCTCGGTCATCACTCTCAATTTCTCAATGCATTCACGACCTTATCTGACCAAGTAAAACCAACCTTCCCGAGTTGATTGTGTTACGACCACCGCCACGGTTAAACACGCATTGCCTAAGTTTTTCGGTTCACTAAAATTGGCGGTGGACGTTCGGCCGGCCTCTCAAAGGAAAGGATTGTCACGATGCTCAAGCATCTTCCAACTATTGGTAAGTCCAATCCTCTAAGTTGTGCTTTCTGAAAGTTATATCCATCTCAATCAATTGTCAGAATGTGTCTATTGAAACGCACTTATTCTCATCACACATGTAGCATGTTGTCCAACAGCGAGCTTTCCGCGGCCTTTCTCCATTATTGCCCCGGATCGCTACTTTCCAAAGGATACCGCTAATGATGTATAATTAGTATACCTTTGGTGCATTCTCCAAATGATAGTACTCGACATTAGTACTTGCGGGACATGGTTGCTGTCGGCGAAGCTCAGCCTTTATCTAGTATTGTACTCCTAAATATGTCGCCGCAAATGGAACAGAAGCAGCGAAGTCTGCGTTATAACTCTCGTCTGCATAGCCTGACGAGAGAGAAGTACTGGTACACTTAACCAAGAATGATGATAAACATGACAAGGTTGACACTGACCACGTTACTTATAGACACTGTTATTTACCACCGCCCCGACCGGAAGGGCTACAATGTCACCGTCTGTACGGAAGCTTTGCATGCTTACTGCGATTGTTGATATCATATCACCGAAGTCATCCGCGACAAAACAAGGAATATACATTCGGTTAGTGCAAGTATAGAAGTTGCGAACACGATGAGTGATCCAACAGTAGCAGTCATGAACATCGCCCTGGGCCAGTTATTATTGTATGGATCGAATCCATGATTCCAAATACTGGGCCAGAAATGATATTAATTGTTGAGAGAGGCACCTCACCCCTCCTGCTGCCAGCAAGTATATGGAAGAATTCTTGTGGGCGCCAGCGCGACCATAAGGCCTCGGAGAATGGTATAGAATACTTCACCTTCAGCTCTAATAAGATATCGGAAAGGGTACAGAACAAGAGTGACGAGAGCAATATTGAGCGTCGTAATTGCACTCTTGACCATTTCTTTACAGCTGAACACCAGCCCTTTGTACTTTGTGAGCATACAGTAGAGCAAGACCAACCAAAGTGATTCGGCGTGATTGAGTACTGTGCCAGAGATTTGAGCGGTGTAGTATGGCGGTTAACCATATAGCAGAAAGCCAAGTAACCAGTGGAGAAGAGTAGAATAAATGCATTCAAGATGGACTTGACTCGGCGTCGAATGGGGTGATTCTGAGTGAGCAAACGATGGTGTTCAAGTCGGACTCAAGATAGCTGGGGATGCAGTTCATGAAACTCGTCTAGCTCGTTTTCGGGGGGGCAACTGCGTTTCTCAGAGACCGTGGAGAAAGTCGACATTAGTGTGGAGGACGTGACTTGTAAATATCGTCGGTCTGAGAGTATGGGAAGGATCCAAGAGTGTGAGTGTAGCGCAAATCAAGTCAAAAAATGCTATACGATAAGGACGTTGCGGCCGCATCCAAGTAACTGTTACATGCATGTGCGCAAATCACGGTATGACGTGATTGCACAAACGGACTCAGCACCGACCGCGAGTTAACACCATTGCTGGTTGCTAGATGGAACCACAAAACAGGCTAGAAGAAATTGATGTGATCATCTCAATCTGATAGGAACTAACACAATGCCTTATGATACACCCTGTGCTCTCAGCGACTTCTTGTATTTCAGTGATTCTACGACCCACCATGAATATTTGAACCTTGGAGAGCTGGAATTGGCATGAGCTTCAAGTTCGTCTCGTAAATTCCGCCGCCGAGGACAAGTATCAGTGGGCGTACTGACACGGTTTGTCATGACTCCTAGGCTACAGCCAATTTTCAACAGCTACAAGTATATAGGAATACTTGCTGCTGGTGATCAGCACTACTAATAGTGACCAGCGACACCTTGAATACACTGGGCTTCGTACTGATGGTACTGGTTATTTAACTTACATTGGTAATAGAGCGGCTGGGAATAGAAAACTTGCACAGCCACTAAAGCAGTTCAACGCCATCAACGTTTGCCAGGACAACGCTGAACACCATTGACGTTGAACACCATCGTTATTGACATTCCTTCGTCGCCTGCAAAACTTGTCTTTAACTGCGCACAGACCGTCTTTCGTTTCTCATGTCAATGTTTTTACAGCTTTCTTTGATTGTACTCTTATAGACCATCCTCTCAGGCCCTTATTTCGTTAAATAATCACGTACAGCATGCAAACACAAGACCACCAACGACGTTCACCAAAGCGTCAGGACACTTTCGACCTTCGTGACCAAATTATGGCCGACGATCACACAGCATCTGCACATATGCATGCTCATGCAGATGCAACCAATGCTTATGCGGGCGCTTCTGACGAGGAGCATTCCGTTCTAGAGGATGATTCTGATGGTGAAGAGCGCGAGATAGATTATATGGACGAAGACGACGACCGTTCGTCTTCACTTTCTATTCCAAATGAATCTATCGACTTTGATTTGGTCTACTCGCTGCATAGCTTCGCTGCGACCGTCGAAGGTCAAGCTAGCGTCGTCAAGGGCGATAGCTTGTTCCTTATGGACGATAGTAACAGTTATTGGTGGCTTGTCCGTGTGCTCAAGACACAGGACGTCGGATATATTCCCGCAGAGAATATCGAGACGCCCTTTGAGCGTCTGGCCAGGTTGAACAAGCACAGGAATGTGGACGTGAGTCCCGCATCATCCAACAATTTCAATCTCGTGACTT
Source organism: Suillus americanus (assembly GCA_016695465.1). NCBI lineage: Eukaryota > Fungi > Basidiomycota > Agaricomycetes > Boletales > Suillaceae > Suillus > Suillus americanus. The sequence continues at coordinate 110,797 of MU177946.1, read as the reverse complement.
TCCTTCTCAGCTTGCACATGCGACCCCACAAGAACTTCAAGAAGGCGTCGAACGCGTGCGGAACAACCTTTCTTCTCGCGCTGGCTCGCACCACTCCCCTTCTCCTCCCCCTGGTTTCCCACCCACAGGTGCTGGGCAGGGCAAAGGTGTCACGTTTACAACTGCACGGTCTGTGCACCGATATCCGCCTGCTGTCTGGCATGAGGAAGAGGAAGAAGATGAGGACATAGAGTGGGATGATGGCGCATATGAGGAAGAAGACCCAGACCTTGCAGAAGAAATGCTTATTCGACAGCGCCAATATCAGATGGACCGTGACGAGCAGCAGGATTCTATGGGAATGCAGATGGAGCCGGACGATGGAATGAGCTGGGATGATAGCGTTGCGGAAGACATGCAAGCACAAAACGCGCAGAAGAAGATGGAGCAGCAGATGCTTATGGCGCCTGATGCTTTGCGACCTGGTGGTACACCCGAGAGACAACAGGCGCAGATCCAGGTGCAACAACAGCCAGAGATAATAATCACTGAACAGAGGCAGCAGCAGCAGGAGCAACAAGCACTTGCTCAACAAGCTTTACGCCATCAATCTTCACGCGATCGTATCACTGCTGATGTCCGTTCGTCTTCACCGTCCTCATCTAGTAAGAGCATTGATCCCGCGGAGGTCACCGAGACAAGAAAACTCTCCGTGACGCCTTCAATTGTTCGTGATGAGCCAGTCACACTGGCTCTAGCATTGAGCGGTCCCCTTCTTCCGAGCGCAATTATGCAGAAGCAGGAGATCGAGCGGCAACGCACCCGCGAGGAAATCGAAAGTCTCGAAGAAGCCTCGAAGAAGAAGCTCAAGAATAAAGATAAGCCTCTACAGCCCGTCTCGAATACCCCAGTCCAGAAGCCTGTGCAGGCGTCTGGTAAGCTTCGCAAAGAGCAACGCGACACGACAGATGATGAAGCAAAGGAGAAAAAGGAGAAAAAGAAAGGAGGCGTGTTCGGACTCTTTGGCCGCAAGAAGGATAAAGGGAAAGATAAAAATTCCATCGAGACCGCTTCCAATGAAACCCGTGAGTCTCAAGAATCGGGGCGGTCCTCCAGCAACCTTCACGGACCCGCACCTGAACCTCCGATGTCTCCTGTCACTGCATCAGCCATGCAACAACAACAGCAAGTTCTTCGCACGTCAAACGAATCGAGGACGCCAACGAGACTTCAGTCACAGCAGACGCCTCAGACACCGCCACAACAAGTACAGGCTCAGGTATCGCAGCATGCGTCACAGCTACGCCAGCGCGATCAGCAACAACAGGCACTGTATCAGCAATATCTCAATCGTTCGCCGTCATCGCCACCGGAAGCGCCTTCATACGGGTTACAATCGGCTTCCGCTGTGTTGTCAAACTCGAGTTCGTATAGTACTTCTACCAACTCTCCCGCTGGGCTTGGGCTGGGCTTGCCCTCCTCCAGACCACGACCAGGCTCCCTCGTTCTTTCGCCCACTGCTGACGGGCAAGGCGTTGGCGTACCTGAACTCAGCGTCATCCGTGTGTTTGCAGGCAAACATTTGCAGACCGAAGCGACTTTCAAGACTGTTCTGCTCAACACATCTACTACGTCAGCCGACCTCGTTCGTCAAGCTATTCAACGCTTCCGTCTCCCCGCCGGCGAGGACGGAGCAGACTACTACCTCACTATCAAACAAGTCGAGGGTTCATCTGCGGTTCTGCTCCCGGAAGAAAAGCCTCTTGGAGTCTTCGAGTCGCTCGTGGAGGCTGCTATGGAATTACCAAAAATCAAGCGAAGCAGTATGGGCAGTATCAGTTCCGTCTCAAGTAACCTCTCCATGCATCCCGCCATAAAGATGTTATCCATGAACGACTTCAGCGACGACTCCGTTGTTAAATTCTACCTCAATAGACGTCGTGACGATGCAGATGACAGCGCCACGACAGAGGAAGGCGACGAGACGGTGCAGGCCGATACGTCTCGCGACGTAGCCGAGGGTCTAAACGCCTCGGCGAGCGGTGTCAACGTCACTCCTGATCGTTTCAGCTCTCCCTCGTACCGCTTCACGTTGCAACTTGTTATCCACCCCGAGGACCTGCCCGACGATATGGTCTTCGACCCAGTCACCGAAGCCATCGTATTCAAGAACACGCTGCGTGATAGAACCCATTCTACATCATCAATTTCTTCTGGTATATCACAGGGTCAGCGCCGCAAGGTCTTCACCTTCCCGAAGAATGTCACTGTTGCTGAAGTGATTGAGCTGGGTCTTGAGCGCTTTGGCATTTTGGAAGGTGTCGTTGATGGTGGTGACGAAGTTGAAGATAAGATGACGAAGAGGCGAAGTAACAGCAAAGTCCGATATGGTCTCACAGCTGACGTTGGAGGGCAAGGTAAAGGATACACTTAGTACAAATAGATTTGAGTGCTGACTTCGTTGGTCCAGAACGAGAACTATCGCCTTCAAGTAGAGTTACCGATGCATACACTCGCCCTCCCAGTTTCCGCCGAGCCCAGGAAGGCAAGCGCAGATCCATCGATTCTGCTCAGTTGCTTGGAAGTATAGATGATGTTCATATCGACGACCCCGTTTTCATTCTCCGCCGAGCAATCTCCTATCGAACATCATCGTCTCGTCACCGCATGTCCGCGCCCCTTGATGAAATCGCTCTTCAACATTTCCGTGATTCGGTTTCTGGCTCTAGTCTCAGCTCTGACAATCAGACTTCGGGTACCGATGAAGTTAAACCGAGGCAGCTGTCAAGACAAGAGATCATTGCAGCACAGCGCGCCGCATCGCGAGCGAATCAAAAGGCCATTCTTTCGGCCCAGATGAACTCCCTTCGCGGTGTAGATGTTCTTCTTCCCGGAAACGCCATGATCCGCAGCTCCAGGTATGACTCTGGAGATAAAATGCGCTATTCGTACGTCCAAGACGGCGAGTCGTTTGATATCAGTGACATTGTCGAGCAAGAGTTTTGCGAAGGCAACTCGGTGCAAAAGAACGACTTGCTAGAAGGCGTCCTCGGGCGCAATAGGGAAGGCGTGAACGAGAAGATTGATCGCGTACTGAACAAAATCAAAGATGGGCGACTTCACGCTCAATACGTGGTTGCGGCTCCGAGTCAGTCTGACGACCCTCCTTCCGCTGGCTCTGCACCCTCAGAGTATTCCGTCGATGACGCCGTGACTGCCCGTTCTGGTTCTGACGGCAGGACTCCCACACCGCTTGCGAGTAGTGTCACTGGGGCTCGACGCGTTGCATCACCAGTGTCCGACACATCTCGGACACCGACACCTACTGCAACAGATGGCCGACACAGCCGCGCCCGATCCACCACCCCATCATCAAAACAAGGAGCAAACGTTTCTCGCCCTCCTCGTCAATCGTCGATCGCTTCTGTCATGTCAGAAGTATCGATGTACGCCACCCCCACTGGACAGCTCATCAGCCCACCTGAAACGCCACGTACCGACAACGTCGTCAAACCGCAAATCCCCAAGCGACCGTACATTCCCAAAGATGACTTCGGTCTCTCGCATATGATGGCGATCATTGAAATTGCCGGTTCAGCACCCAAGGTTCCTCAACCCTCCGTACACCCAGTGGACGAGTCGCTATTTGGAAAACCAATAGATGTGACGACTCTGCACCCGGACATTCAAGAGATATACGCTGGTGCTTTCCAACAACTCGACGAAATGGACAAGGTAGGAGAACTGTCGCTGATCGCACAGAATGTTTCGTGCTGATACACTTTGATAGACATTAGATGAATACCTTCAATACGTCATTAGCGCTCGTTAATGATTAATATTCTTTGGCTGTTGATGTATATATTTGCGATACAATATTTATGATTTATTCACTTTCATTGCACCTGCATGTATTGACTCTTTCATCTCCGTTGGCGTTAGGTTTCCTGAGCTTTCTAGCAAATCGAATGACAGGAATATAAGCGGGACAGCAACCAAAAAAAATTATGGTCACTGCTATAATATTCCAGACTCGTCTTTGTCAATGGGTGCTACACATTGGACGTGCATCAGCCTACTCGTGTAGATCATAGCAAAGTCGGGGTGCCCCACTCCCTAAGATATTACTAACTGCCAAGTTCCTCGTCGTCTATGTATAACGGACTGCATTTGATATCTCCGTTTGAGATGCAGACGGGATCCTTGCAATATTGACGGTGTTGCAAATTGCTCTAACATGCACGACCGACTGGAACATGTCAAGATTATTCAATGTTTGCTCGATAGAGCCCCGAACGATCCAAGCACGCGTCAGTGGTCTTACACCACTAATGGACTCTGCAGGTCATGGTTACATGCAGAAAAAGAGGATCAGATAACCACGAACTGTGTATTATTCGCCCATGACAACATCCACTTCATTCATGTCTGTCCCGCTAGCGGACGCAGATAACGTAAAAATATCTGCCCCAGCTGCGAGCGAATCAATAAGTAGTGCTAGCTTGGAGGGTCCCAGATTCGGCTCCTGTAAGAGTCATTCATGAGGATTGACTCATGTCTGAAACAAACACCTGCTGACCTCTCGTATTTCCTCAAGGTCCTCCTTGAATCCTTCCGCAAGGGATGACATCCAAAACTTCCTGAATTTGTCTTTCATGGCTTGTTCACGCGCCTCGTAACCCGCAGACGGATTTGGCGGTAGAAAGGATGGTATTTCTGCACTGGGCAGGGAAGGCGAAGGTGACCTTGGCCGAGGAGCGTTTTTTTCATTAGGAACTTTGAGACTGTCCGTCTGCATTTGTTCCTTTACCATTGCACCAGCGTCGTCATCGTCCGATTCAGAGTCACTATCCGAGGATGTAGATTCAGACGACGAACTCGAGTCGGATTCAGGTTGTTTGGTTGGGAGAAGTGCCAGCTTTTGAGGTGTGGAATGCGTGGATTCATCCGAAGATGAATCATCAGACGAAGACGAAGACGAAGAGCCGGAGGATACGGCGCGTCTTTTGCGTTTCCTGTTCCTCCTGCGAGCAGCAGGCTTTGGTGCTGGCGGGCCCATCTGTCGAACTTGAGCTTGAGCTTGAAGGATCAATGAATTTCAGCAGTGCCGCATATGGTACAAAATTGAGATTACATAATATTGATTATCATCTTTGCAGATCTTCAATTCACCCTTCACGCGCACAATCTACATACGCGATTCGACTTTAAAATCAATGAGTGGTAAAGTTGTCGGGGTTCTTGGTGCGCGTGAGCTCACAGCGTTAAATTTCTCGATTAAAGCGCTCATGACATCTGCCCAGCCTATGTCTCTAGCTTTTTATTGTTTCCTCTGACTTGCTTGTTCCAGGCGGAGGTCAGCTCGGGCGAATGCTGGCCGCTTCGGCGGCTCTGCTCAACGTCAATATGGTATTCCTTGACGTTGGAGAACATAGCCCAGCAAAGCAGATCGTTTCCCCGCGATCTCCCTTTCTCACTCACATCGATGGATCTTTCGTAGACCCAGAAAAAATCAAAATGCTGGCCAGCAAGGTCGACATCCTAACTGTTGAGATTGAGCATGTCGATACGAGCGTACTTGAAGAAATTCAGTCAGCCCCCGGAGCTGTTATCCATCCCAGTCCGTCTACGGTGAAGACTATTCAAGACAAATTCATACAGAAACAGCACCTCCAGAGTCACCAATGTCCCGTGTCAGAGTTTCTCCGTGTCGAATCCAATGTAACATCAATACGTCAAACCGCGGAAAAACTTGGTTTGCCATTTATGCTCAAAAGTCGCACTTTGGCGTATGACGGACGGGGTAATTTTGTCGTTCGAGATATTGCTCAAGCTGAAGAGGCCATTTCCGCCCTCGGGAATCGTCCCTTGTATGCCGAGAAGTGGGTGCCATTCGTGAAGGAAATCGCTGTCATGGTAGTGCGCTCCACAACAGGGGAGGTTCGCTCATACCCTGCTGTGGAGACCGTTCACAAAGACAACATCTGTCACTTGGTTTTTGCCCCCCTGCGGAGTCGCGATCCACATGTCGCTATTCGCGCACAGAGCGTAGCCGAAGCTGCAGTCAAGACCTTCCAGGGCGCCGGTGTCTTTGGAGTCGAAATGTTCCTCATGGAAGACGGTAGAAGATAGTTTCTCCTGGATTGTGTGAACCAGCCTAACGCACGGATTCTGTCAGGCTCTATCTATATCAACGAAATTGCCCCCCGGCCACATAATTCTGGACATTATACCATAGAAGCTTGCGAGACCTCCCAGTACGAAAATCATCTGCGCGCCATACTCTCACTCCCGCTTGGTTCCACGTCACTAAAGGTGTCTTCAGCTGCAATGCTGAATGTCATTGGCGCTTCATCCGACATGGCAGAAGTCACTGATTTCGCATCTGAGTGTATCAAGACAGACGGCTGTGTAGTTCATCTGTATGGCAAATCGGAGTGTCGCAAAGGACGCAAAATGGGACACGTCACCATCGTGGGCAACTCAGATTCAGAGGTTCGCTCTCGCCTGCGACCACTGTTAAAGGCATTACCATCAGGGAGTACCGAAGAAGAGCTCGCTCTATACGCCCCAGAGACCCCCGCACAAGGCAGCGGCTTTTCCCACAAACACCCGCTCGTTGGCGTGATCATGGGCTCCGATTCCGACCTTCCCGTAATGTTGCCGGCTGCTCGCATTCTGGATCGGTTCAAGATTCCCTACGAACTCACCATTGTCTCTGCACATCGCACACCAGATCGTCTCGTCGAATACGCAAGGTCAGCGAGCTCAAGGGGTTTGAGGACGATCATTGCTGGAGCAGGTGGAGCAGCACATCTTCCTGGCATGGTTGCTGCTATGACTGCGCTTCCCGTCATTGGAGTTCCCGTAAAAGGTAGCTCGCTTGATGGTGTTGATTCGTTGCATAGTATCGTGCAAATGCCGGTGAGTTGGGGTCTTCGTGTCTTTTGATTCGTTGGTGTCTGAGTGTTATCACAGCGAGGTATACCTGTGGCGACAGTTGCAATCAACGGCGGTATGAATGCTGGATTGCTAGCTGTGCGGATTCTCGGGGCTGGTATACCTCATCTGTTTGCAGACATCGATGCGTATCTAAGAGGATTAGAGGGTGAGGTTATCGCAAAGGTTGAGAAGCTGGAAGAAGTTGGCTGGGAGAAGTACGAGGTGAAGCGATGATGGTGAAGATCTACACTCCTGTTCGGAAGATGTTGGTTCTGCAGTACGTACCATATGTGCATGTGCTGTATTATCATCGAAGGAATTGTAAATTATCAACAGAAGATTGTACTACGTGCCTCCAACTTCTACTCTCTCTAATAGCGCATGTCGAATTCACTATTGGCGGTGGTGTAAGCAAATCTGCTCAGCAGGTCGTTACGCTGGCAGGTACCAGATCAACACCTTTCGTTACTAGGGGTTCCAATTTCAATTGAGAACTGAAATTCGTTTCAAATACTTATTTCACTTTCAACCTCTTCCAAGTCTACTCTTCTGAGGGGCATCAGGTAACGGTAGTAGCAAAGCCGCCCTGGTTTCGTCTGCTGCTTCTGTGGTACAAGGCGAGGCGGGTATCGGGGCACCCCAACTTCACCATCGAGTCCCCCAATTAGATAGTTGACAGAAGATCCTATAGACAATATCTACAAACATAGTTATGACGTTTTATTTCTAAACGAACATCTCGGGGCACAATAAATGTCGTGCATGATTAGGTATATTCAGACCTGCGTGTTCTCTTCTGCATCATCAAGCTGCACCTGAACTAGACCAGCCTCCATCGCCATAGAGCGGAAGATAGAGCCGTTGTTCTCCAGCAACTTCTTTGGGGTATCAAATTCTGCAATCTAAATTTCCAAATCAACAACACATCATGAATGAACGGTATTGGAGTTTTCTTACCTTTCCAGCATCTAGAACCAGAACCCTATCAGACTCCATGATCGTGTTTAAGCGGTGCCTATAGGTTCATCATTAGCACTAGTTATTGATGATGGATGTCATGACATACGCAATGGTTAGAATGGCCACATCACGGAAGATTGGACCCCGGATGATTTCTTGAATCGCTCGGTCGGTATCTAGATCAACTGCAGATGTCGCTACAGCATCATGCATATTAGCCTTGCAGAAGAATAACACATTGCTCATACAGACCTTCATCGAGGACGAGCACTTTAGTCTACGGAGTGTCAGCGATGAAACATTACAATTGACCAAAACAAACGCGCGTACCTTGCGCAAGAGCGCCCTCGCAAAACACAAGAGCTGTCTCTGACCTGCTGAAAGTGACGACCCAGCCTCCTGAACCGGAGCATCTAGTCCCCCAGGGAGTGATTCGACATATGCCTTCAGATGGGCCTGTGCAAGCGTCGTTGGTAAGCATCAGAAGCGCAAGCACATTCCGAAGACGTACATGGTCCAGAGCAATCCATATGTCAACGTCCTCATGCTCGCCGGCAGGGTCGATGTTCTCTCGTAATGTGCCCTCGAACAAATCTGGGCTTTGAGGAACAATCGATATCGCGGAACGCACTGATGGTGGCTTGATCAAAGGGTGCCTATACGGAAAATTTAGGGAAGACGCACAGTCATGGAGGCCAAGTTTGGTAATGTCTACTTGGTCAATGAAGATGGTTCCAGATGCAGGCTCGATGATTCGGAATAACGCGAGAAGAAGCTGTAAAAGTATGGTCATAAAGTCCAAAAAAAAAAACAGCAAATATCTTACGGATGATTTCCCTGCCCCAGTTCGGCCACAAATTCCGATTTTCTCTCTGGGTTTCTGGAACATCTAAAGTCAGCGTACATTTGTGGGAAAGCTGACGGAATGACTGACTATGGTCATGGAAATATCCTTGAGGACTAGATCAAGTTCAGGCCGATACCGTGCGGAGTACTCCCTAAATCACACAAGTTCAACACAATTTCGTGCACACAGGAACACGAACTTACCGGAATTCGACTTCTCCAGCTGTGGGCCACTCAGAGGCAGGTTTATCCTCAGGAATCTCATAGGGAGCTTCTGGCTCAAGGTCTTTCGCATAATGGACGATACGTTCGACGCTAACCACGTTCTGTTCTACTTCGCTTGTGGAGCGGACGAACCAGTTCTGCGGGCGCTCAGTTACCAATACCTCGAAACGGAGGGAAAGCCACCTACCAATGAACCTGTCGTGTTCAAAGCATACGACAGAACTAGACCGACCAAACCCGCATCAACATCGCTGGTCGCAACGGCAGAGACAGCCAAAACAGCTGTGACCAGGAGAATTACTGCTCCGACAAACTCCAATCTTATTGCAAGCCAACGGTTTACGGCAGTACTAGGGAGGTAGCACAACTGGTTGCGATCAATGCGACGTGCGTTGTTGGCAATGAAAACGGATTGTTGGTCATAAGCCCGGATAGTGGAAAGTCCAGCCAAGGATTCTGAGAACCACGCAAAGATGGGTGAGCGGGACACCGCATCTAGGCGCTTGAGTTCACGCGATGTCGCAAGATAGTACCTATCAACAGTGTCAGGATGATTCTGGAAGAAGAACAAGGCCATTCATACTTGGTGATCCTGGAGTAGAACCACGCCAGAGGAACGACAGCGATCAAGAAGGGCGGGAAGCTGAACCCGATGACCAATATAATAGAAGCGCAGCCCGCGCTCGTGCGTATCATATTTTGAATTACTCGCGCCAGGATTTGATCGACAACATATGTGTCGCGAGAAAACAAGTTCAAAATACTGCAACAAGAGATTGTTTAATCTCAAAGAAACCATTTCACAGTTACTGATATGACGCACCGTCCCGTTGGCGTTGTCTCAAAAAAGCTGAGAGGCGCACGCATGACCGAATGCAGCATCTGAAAAACCAATGAAAAACATTTCATCGATACTTGGAAGTAACACTAACCGAATCATGAAGGTGCTTTGAGCTCCGAAGCGAGCAGAAAACCCAAATCAGAAGCGCAGCACATGTGTTCAAGAATATGGCCACCAAAATAAAAAATCCGTATCCAAGGAAATACTTGTCAGTCAATCCCGCGTTGGCACCCATCTCACGGTTGTGCTCGCCCCAGAGCTTAAGCATTACGGTCGACACGACAGATACCGCCTGCTGCAGGACCGTAGCAAGTACAAAGAACAGGAACCCCTTTGTCGATGCTGCATGGAGGTACTGCGAATACACTTCCATCTTGACGCGACCCTGTTCACTGTGCTCCTTCGTGATACCATCGGAAGAGGCATCGCGCAGCTTGGGCGGTGCAGCGAGGACGGCTTTTTTGAAACTTCCTTTGCGCAATACCTTCTCCGATACACTTTCGAGCTCTCCAACAAGGGTGGCTTGCATGTCCCCGTCCCCATCGCTTGTGGTGGGAGTGGCCATGCCACTGGACCGTCCAGGTGTGGCCATTCCAGAGCTAGAACCGCTCGCGGAGTGACCGTGACTATCATCAATTCAATTAGATTGCGTCAAACACCATGGATCGAAATATACGCACACAAGCTTGCGTACTTCACTATCCGGATTCGACATCAACTCGTTGTACGAGCCACTCTCCAAGATAATACCGCGGCGCAGGTAAACAAGTTGATCGAAATACTTGAGAAACGAGACGCTGTTAGTGACAAGAATGCGCGCTTTGGTTGCGAGCAAGCCTTGAGGACCAATGACATGATCTGTTACATAGTATCGTTATTTAAACGAGTCAGTCTGGGGACAGATGCTTTCACTCACCAAAGACATGTCGGGCAACATGGGAATCAACAGCAGCTAAAACATCATCAAGAAGAACCCTGCAGGACGCATGCGTCGGCAGTACATCGTGTACGAACAGAAGACACTTACAGATCTGCACGAGCGTAGATCGCACGAGCGAGCGCGACACGAGCACGTTGGCCACCGCTGAGCTGAGAGATCATTTGCCTTTGACAAATACTTTATTATCCCGAAGTACTCACAGTAATGCCTATAAAACGGACACCATGAACATTATATTATTGGGTCGCCGGAGGATGGGGAAAAACATACCCTTTTCACCGACCTCCGTCAGATCACCTTGTGGGAGAAGCTCTAGGTCGGGCTTCAAAGCACAAGCTGTAGAAAAGGTCAGTCCCAATGTCACACAACTGATCGTGTACATACCTTCAATAACAAGGTTATAGAACACCTCATCGTACTCGTGCGAAAAAAGGATGTTATCTCGAACCGTCGCAGAAAGAATCCTGTTCGCCTGTAAGCGAATATGCTAAAAAGTGCCGCATATGCAACGTACCAAGGATTCTGAGCAGCATATGCTACATTGCCGAACAAAGCCACCTCACCCTCCGTCTTTCGCATGTCTCCGATAATCGCTGACAGCAAGCTACTCTTCCCGCTGCCCACACGACCGAGTACACCCACTAGCTCCCCCTTGTGCACCGTCAAGTTGATATCTTCCAGAGCGGCCGAAATATCTTGTTTGTTCCATTGGAATTCGCTGCCTTTGATTGAAAGCACCTGTCACAATTGTGAGAATAATCATCAAGTAGCTAGAGAATTGCTGACCTCATCACCAACGTTCAGACTGTCTTTCTGCGCCTTCACAAGGGCATTTTGTTGCAGCTCCTCAGCGTGCAGAAAGTCTGATAAACGTTTGACGGAGACAAGTGCCTCGATGATGTTTGACGTGACTTGACTAAACTGTGACACGGTCAACGATTGCTGAGGTTTCAATGCAACTGTTACTTACCATGGCAAGTGGGAACTGGAGAAGCATGAACAGCGAGATCGCAGGGAAGATGACGTCGGCCGTGAGTGGTCGCGACGAGAACACAGATGCGGTGGCAAAAGAACTAAACGCCACAATTACTGAGTGATATGCTCGTTAGGTGTGAGCAACGAGTCAAAGGCAGGACACATACAAGGAATGCCTCCCCAAAGCGTCGTATTGAGAGCCTGATCAATGCGCAAGGATGAACATGAGTTACTCTGTCTGAACATCGATGCGTACCGTTACAATGCCAATTTTCTTCAGCATCTTCAGCTCCAAATCATTGCGCACATGCAGAACGCGGCGGATGAATGCATATTCCCATGCATAAAGCTTGATACTGCACGAACGACGATCGTTAATGAAATTCTTTGCGTGCACGAGGCTGGCGTACCTTTTAATATTAGCCAAAAGCTCGCTCATTAACCTGGTTCGCTTATCGCGGTTCTTCATTTGTTGTTCCTGCATCTTCTTCAGCATCCTTGCGATTGTCGTATTTAGCGGAATAGAGAATATCATGATCGCAACTCCGACAAAAGCCGACCATCCGAGAAGGTTGTACAACGACACAAAAGCTAGTGTAATCTGACGATAGCGTGAGCCTGGTTATTATGGAGTATAATCTGCCCTACCTGGAATGGTCCAGAGATCGCGATCAGACCATAGGTGCATAGGTCCTGTAGCCTGCTCGCATCGACGGACATCAAGTTGACAATATCTCCAGATGCTCGATTCCCTCGCTCATCGCTAGAAAGCACGAGAGACTTTTTGTAGATAGCAGTCACCAAGCCTGCTCGGACACGCATGCCTGTCTCGAAACAGATTTGAAAGTACTGTTTAATTTGGTCAGTACCGTGAACACGATCACATTGGCCGGGTTACCTGGTGGAGAACGACAGTTTGCGCCATGGATGCCACAAACATGATGATAGCGACGATATAGCCTTCGAGAGGGCTCGGACCAACAAGGAGGTTGGCCATACCTTTGGTGCTCTGATAGTTCGAGATGTATGCCAGGAGCCATCGAAGAAGTTGAGGTTGCAGGAATGCGAGACTGTCCTGGAAGAGTTTCAAGAATGCAGCACCCATATACGGGCCACCATATGATAGGAACAATGCGAGCCATACAGACGAGCTGCAACTCGGTCGGAAAGAGAAAAACCCTTTTATGAACATTGCACTCACTGTTTATCCAGAGCGCTCTGCAGATCGTTTCCAAGATTCTCTGACTCATCACGGGGAAGCAAAGCAGGCAAGTCATTTTCCGTAATGAACTCCTTTGAACCTTTCTGCATCAATGGCGTCAACCACGCAAATGACCAGATACCGTACACATTGGCCGTGACCACTGGACTCTCCGTATTATCGTTGACCGAATCATCAGGGGAGACGCACTCCAGCACATATGCCGGGATAGCAAAAAGTTCGACGGCCCATTTTGAAAGAACCACGAAAAGTACTTTTGAAACTTGGTCCTGCGCGAACGATCTAGTCCATATTGCGAGGCCGACGGTGTAACAAGGCCAAAATAGTAGGAGAATGGTTGATGATGACCGTGTCCGACGGTGGTTCAGTCGAGTGAGTATCCAAGACGCAAGGAGCGCGAGTGGTTCGAGTACGTGAGGCCATACGACTGACGCTGTTCGCTTGAGTGACAAGACGACGAAGAGGTTGAAGCAAGACGCGACAATGGCCAGTCCCAACAAAATCTGCGCGCCAAGTTAGTGCCAGGTAGACACAGTAAACTATTGAAATGCACCAGTTTCGCCCACAGCCTCCAGGAACTTTTCCTCGAGATATCACGAGACGGAAGATATCTCAAGGCCCAAATTCTGCATGTCGCTGAGAGTAGTAGTAGAGCCAGAAGAGATGTCAAAATGACGCCTTCCTCAAAGCAAAGAGTGAAATCAAGTTCACGAAGCTTTGAGACGATGTGCCATCCTTCAACGTCGTGACAAGACGCCATAAGGTGCGACGGTAACGATCGATGGCGAAAGTTGAGTCGACTGATATATATAATAAGCTCCCGGGCCCGCAGCTGGTAAGTACGTAGTACTAGGGTCCCATCACTTCTCACAAATTGTCATGACTAGTGTCCGATTACAAATTTATATTGGCTGATGAATCAACTTGCGTGGTCGTCACGGGTGTTCATTCCCAGACTATCAGGCTGACTCATGAATATGGCATGGAAAATATTTACATAAAGACTATAGCGGGGCAGGAACCTGGAACACCGTCAGGTTTTCGAACGAGGTGGCCGCTGCTCAACTGCAACGACTCGAATTCTGGTCCTGATAACGCGTCTTCGGCTGTAGAGAATGGATTCGATCAGGCCCCTTTCTCGCAGCAGCAGCAGAAGCGAGGTTCTTGATCGATAGATTCTCTCCGAGGGCTAAACGCGTGCGGCACTCCATACGAACTTTCTGGGATGCTTCTTTCTCCTTGATCACGAGTGACTGCCTCTTCGATGCGCTAGCTCCTAGTGTCTTCACAAGAGTTTTGCGAAGGTCGTGTGTCTTCAGGCTGTTCGGACTTCGGACCGGACGACACGACGGACCGATGCTATCCTGGCGTACTTGCGATTCTTTTGCTTTGCGCCTGATTACACTTTTTGCAAGTACCTTGACATACTCTCTTCTCCTTAGGATGGCTTTGCATGCGCTCGAAACATTTTCAGGATGACGAGAGCTCCAGGGTAGTTGGGAGGCCAAACGTGGAAATAAAGGTGTATATTTGATGAGACTCATTCCGGGTGCTCTTGTTGGATAACGCGGCTACTCATAGATCGTGATAATACGCCAAGGAACATAATGACTTCAGCATACCAAGTCGAGAACACCAAGAATTCCCCTGAAGAATTTCAGGCTCTTCGACACGTATAGATTGCCAACGCAATGAGATTCACTCGCCTAGAAGTAAACAAGGAAGAAGGTCTCAGAAACGAGCAACTAAAGACAACAGGTTAAACAGTATACCATGAAGACCGTCAGCGATCCTGTACAGCGCCCTTTCTGGTACACATGCCATCTCGATGAGTGGTAAAGTATGATCCTCTCGTAAAATTCTCCTTGGCTGATGAGATCAGGGAACTGTTCGAGTAATGGTCAAGGATTAGTAGAAGTGTAGTTCATCAATATCGCTGACCTTGTACTGTGTTTCTTTATAAACTGTCAAGGACTTGGCTCCGGCAGAGCTCCCAGGGTTGACACCCCACTTCCACTGGTACTCCGCGATGTAATTGAAGATTTTAAACGTAATAAGACTGATCACTGTAAGGATAAGACGGTAGGCGATGTCCGTTGTGGACATGACACTATGATCGATTGGGGGATGGTGTAAGGGTTCGCCATTGAGAATTAAATACAGAACATGAGTCGGTTTCAGCCCAGGTCAGCCTCCGACGAAGTTCAATCTTGAACTTCGCCTACGAAACCAGAGTTTGTAGCTCGGCAAGGGTGATCACTTTTAGCCTGAGTATAAGCTGGTGAACGCGTTAAAATACTATATCAGCCGCATAGTCTCGAAGGTATTTTCATCCCTAGACCGGGCCGGTCCCCTCCGCGCAGTGTCGGTGTAGCAATTACATAATATTGCTTGAATAATTAATTTCGGTACATCAAGTACTGATTGCGTATTATGTAAAAGGTGCACCAAAGAAGGATGTTGAGAGTGAGAGTCACTTTGACTCAACCAGAAACTTGCGGCCACCGAGGCTCCATTTTTCTAGCTTTTACTAGCCAGTTATGGTTGCTTCAGCCCACTTTCACAGATCATAATAATTCGACCGCCTGCCTGTGAGCACTCAGCAGTTCTACCCATGATACCCGGGCCATCATCATAGTTCGAGTCACTGCCATAGCTCGCTACTGGAGCGGCTGCGGCGGAGCCGTGAGCACACTCTCAGACTCCATCGTTTTATGGTCACTTCAACCCGACCAAGTTCCACAATTCAATAATGGCCGCACAACCTTTAATGATTGCCGCAACCGCTCCATCGTCAAAGTTTACAAGCCGTCTCTTTCCAAAATTGTGCTGAGCCTGACACCTGAGCGTTTAATGCACAGTACTTCAGCCACTAGTTCATCCCTCAATACGGCGGCCGTCCTCCTAAGCTACGCCTCCGTATTGGCGATGGCGGCGTCGCATGACGACTTCTGTCGCAAGTATCTGATACAGTATGCATTTCATTTCAGTCATATTTAGCCATCAGCACAAGGTGATTTGAGTCGGTCTAGAATCTGAATCGGAGACGTATCGCCGCCCAAAGAAAAGACAAAGGCACGAAGGCAGCGCAATCCATCGCCACTGTAACCAGTACCCTATCACTGTTAACGTCGGCCAGGACCATTGTACAAGACTCACCATTAAATAGAGTACATGCCATCAGTAGGTATAAGTTATTGTCTAACATAGAGCCTCATCACCCCAACGGACGTACTTGACTTCAGCCGATGCTAATCCGTATTAGTAATACCACAAGCCCCTCATCGTTATGTAATGCACGGGAAATGCATTAATGAAGCCAAGTAAGCACAGCACACTCACACTGTTCCTGGATCAATCGATCACTGCCTGATCCCGCGCTTTGACCAGCCATACATCCCTCACCGTGACGCTTTTCCTTCACAGTGACAGTATCACTTAGGATCCCACTATTTTATCGATCCTGTCAAGATGATCATTATAATTATACACGTTGCCTAACATATAGTGACTAACATCGATATAGTGTGCTTTGATCAGTGTCAAGCAACATGGACAGGTCAGCGCTCAACTTCCTCACAGTGTATGACCATTCCTTTCAGACAAATTCTAGTCCGATCCTCTCGCATGGCATGCCTGCCAAGTCACCAGTCACATCTGCATTCTCTTCCTGTACTACTTGAAGAGTTGCTTCGAACTGTTGTGGCAACCTAGCACTAACAGCACTGCTATGTGACAAGCGAGCTCAGTTGGCTGTTCTGGCTGTCTATGTCGTCTTCGAGTCATTATTTGTGTCATGCTACCATTCCCCAACTTCGGCAAATAGTTGCTACTAACTACAGGCCCGGGGGCACTACACTATTGGTATTCAGATGTCCAAGGCGCTGGAGGTCATCGACAACTGTTTTTGGCATGATCACAAGCCGGAAAAATCGATAGAGATAACAACAGCTTTAAATCGGGAAACACTCGAGGCTATTGACCACTACAAGATAAAAGCTGCGAGAGGTGTGTTCCCTCATCATAATCTTATCCTGCATCCTGCTACTCTCCCGGGTGAAGAGAGCATTACCTTTTTACGATGTTTATTCTCCTTTTACTCGTTTCTCTCGTTTCATCGATTAACGCTGCATCGATTGTATCTCGCTCGCAGTCCTACCCATTATCTCAGCCAGCAGTGCTTGGCCCAAAAACTAGAATAACCATAGGTAATAAGGTCATCGCTCCTGATGGTTTCGAACGCCCGTAAGTCTATTGCAATAGCACTCGAAGCTCACCGCTGATTTTAAATAGAGCAACTGTAGTTAACGGCATATTCCCTGGACCTTTAATTGCAGCCCAGAAGGTGAATATATGTCGACCTCCTTTCGTGCACCAGTGCTGACCTCACATTAGGGAGATGACTTTGCCATCGAGGTGGTCAACGAGCTCAAGGACGAATCGATGTTCAAGAGTACCAGTGTCGTAAGCATGATTCATTTATCCATGTTGTCATTAATCAACCTTGTTTACTGCAGCACTGGCACGGTCTCTTCCAGAACGGGACGAATTATGCCGATGGGACATCCTTCGTCACACAATGCCCCATTGCGCAAAACCACTCTTTTTTACACTCTTTCTCTGCTCCGAACCAGGCAGGCACCTACTGGTATCATAGTCATTATTCCGTCCAATATGAAAGTATCGCTCGAAATTTGCACATGCAGTAGAGGACTGATCTGTGTAACAGTGTGATGGTCTGAGGGGACCCCTGGTAATCTACGATCCCCATGACCCTTTGGCACATATGTACGATGTCGATGATGGTGAGCAAAAAACCAGTTTATATTTATCCTCTGACCATCATATTGTTATTAGCGAGTACCGTAATCACGCTTTCCGACTGGTGAGTTTTATGCATGTTGGTAATCTGCCTACTCAACGTAGTGTCACTAGGTATCACGTTGTGGCCCCGGTCCTACGCCACATCATAGGTACGACCGCCAACTCCTCGCTCATCAATGGACTCGGTCGATATGCTGGCGGACCCATGTCTGAACTCGCTGTGATCACTGTCGAGCAGGGAAAACGTTATCGCATGCGCCTGGTTTCAATGTCGTGCGACCCCAACTTCTATTTTTCCATCGATGGCCACAACTTAACCATTATCGAAGCGGATGGACAGCTGACCGAACCCCTGGCAGTAGATGAGCTCCGGATTTTTGCGGGCCAGCGCTACTCCGTGGTTCTGGTAGCTGATAAGCCGGTGGATAACTACTGGGTACGCAGCCTTCCTAATTTGACACATGCGTCCTTCGAGGGAGGAATGAACTCTGCAATCCTGCGCTACCAAGGCGCCCCGAATGCCGATCCGACCACGGTCTATACGACACCCAAGAACGAATTGAAAGAGACCAATTTGCATGCTCTGATCAATCCCGGTGCTCCTGGCATTCCAGAGTATGGGAAGGCCGACATCAACCTCAACCTCACGGTGGCCAACAAAGGCGGAATATTCTATGTCAATAATAACCCATTCGAACCCCCCACCGTTCCTGTTCTACTCCAAATTCTCAGTGGAGCTCAAGAGCCGTCTCAGCTGCTTCCAAATGGGAATGTCATCGTTCTAGAGGCTAACAAAGTGGTAGAGTTGACATTATCAACAACCGGTCCAGGTGGACCCGTACGTGTTTCCCCTTCCTTCACTGCTTATGTGCCTGACATACATTCTATCAGCATCCCATACACCTTCATGGGGTAAGTTTGCTGTAACCTCGATGGCATGGTTGCAGACTGATACTGATACTGATTATCATTAGCATGCCTTCGATGTCATACAAAGCGCAGGCAGCAGAATCTTCAATTACGTGAACCCTGTTCGCCGTGATGTGGTAAGCGCTGGCAGCACCCCTCAGGAACAAATGGTGATCCGATGGACGACCGACAATTCTGGTCCCTGGTTCCTGCATTGGTATGCATCATTTTATTGAGTTGTCAAGAGGGATACTAACCCAGAACTAAAAGTCACATTGACTGGCACCTCGATGCGTATGTTTTTGTACATCCTTATCAAAGAAATAGCTAACATTCAAATCTAGCGGTTTTGCCGTGGTAATGGCGGAAAGTCCTTCAGATACCCGCGCACACTTGAACCCCGTGCCACGTAGGTCATATGTAAAAAACTGTACTTCCATGGCTGAACTGCTTTGCAGAAGAATGGAATCAGTTATGTCCGATCTTTGACTCTCTATCACCCACACAATTAGGGGGTGGAGGTCGCGAGTCCTATCAAGAAGCATCTAGTATCACCACACTCCTTTTCCCGCCATCACCCCTCCCTTAGATACAGTGGCAAACGTCCTAATCATTGGGGGCATAATGTTTGCATGACAAACTGATGTAATGCGGGGCCATTCGCGCAGGTTTTTCCTTATTATAGGTACCTATAATTGACTTCCCTAGGACTATTTATACCTTACTATGCTGGGCCTTAGGAGGCCTTGGGCCTTACTAGGCTCCAGCCTAAAATATATCTTAATATAGTGTCATAACTAGTACGTATCTGATACAGCGGACTGCTGGAACATTCTATGAAGCGGATTTCGCACGCTGGTGAAAATCCATATGTTTCTCTCTCTGAAGTGAAAAGCGATGCCTGAGGCCAGGAAGCACCAAGTTGAAACTCTCCATATTGCACTCTAGTGTGACCTCGACGAGACGTTCGAGCATGCTGGGACCTAAGGCTTTTGGGGCACTATTCTATTTCGATCTGGCGGCAGTCAGTCCACTGAGTCCAGACTCCAGAGTGACTGGACGGCCCATTCCAATGAAGTTCCTCTTTTGGGATCGCGCTGGTTAGTCAGCATCACACATCTCTCGGGACCCGAATATTGTGTGTGACTGCCTGTTGTGGTAAGTCCCAAAAGCTTAACACTGCCGCACACTGTGAGCGTGGTCACGGTGGTCTTGACTTCCATACTACCGTGCACAGGTGCGGTAAACCTCAAACCCAAACCTATACGCTCCTATATGTACAGAATGCAACAACCAACCAACCAAAATTGCCTTGGCAAGCAGTTAGTGGAAATACTGCCAGTACTAGTAGACTGGTACAGCCCCACCCACTACATTACAGTTCCTGGTGTCAGGGCCTGACAGTTTTTGTTCACAGGTGCTCGCCGCTAATAGTGACCACTTATTGATATCAAGTAATTTGATCCTCATGCGTCAGTGGCCCATGACAATAATAAAAAGAAGCGCTTCGCATTTTGAAATCGGATAGATCCTGTTCAGCGCGTCAGTGTGTCCGCCCACCCCCCGGGACCCAGCGTTGACAGGTTGGTTGGCTCATCAAAGGAGCAAGATCAATCAAATCACGCCCCAAATCAAATCACGCCCCAAATCATCTAGGCTTGACCAATTTCGATATTCCGGTGCGTTTCATACTAGTCTAAGGCCAGGAACGGATCCGGGGACACTTGTCAGGGGAAATGCTTGTCAGAGTCCGTCGGACACGCGGTGCGCATGGTAAGCTTCGAGCAGGCAGGTCGAACAATTGAGCCTGATTCGCATAATTCTACCGCTGATTTGAATTGGTGTATATCATAGAATCCGTACGGGCCCCGAAACTGGCTGGCCCAGGGCTATCACTCAATCATTTGAATGACGACCATAAGTAAATTCCGTACTTCCAGAAATTTCCAACTTGAAAATGGACTTGGCGTTGCTTGATAGGCCTTGGAATCCGAACTTGCCGTCCCGGCTTTCATTATTCCCCTATGGGTGCTATAGTCAAGCTTGACGTGGCGGGCTGTGGGTTTTTGTGGTGCTTGCGGCATAAGCTACAAGTAACTAGTCGGGGCTTGGCATTTGACATTGACTGTAACCTTTTTACGGTCAGGTCTGTCACTTGTTGGGGAAGTTGGGATCAAGAGAAGTTGCCAGATTCCTATAAGATCAAAACACGTTGAGGTGAGTTTTTATCATCGAGTGCTTTATAGCACATATTCCCTCCCTCTTTACTCAACATAATGCTTTTCCTTAATATCGTTTTCATGCTATGGCTTCATCTAGCACATGCAGCATCCATCATCTCACGGTCCAATTCATATCCTCTCAACTCTCGTTCAAACACGCTAGGCCCTAAAACCAACTTAATCATTTCCAATAAAGTCATATCTCCAGACGGTTTTACGCGCTCGTGAGTTTGTCTTTGCTGCATTCTTTGCATGTTAATCATTGGTACAGTGCGACGCTCGCCGGAGGAACGTTTCCGGGTCCAATAATTGCAGCCAGAAAGGTCCATTTTCTCCCAATTCGATCGAGCCCTCAGACACTGACTATAGTTGAAGGGAGAGCACTTTGCGATAAATGTCGTGAACAGGCTTACTGACGATGAAATGCTCAAGAGCACCAGTGTGGTGGGTATATATTTTTTTCAGTACTCATACATTAGGCTTACCCGACTCTGTTTAGCACTGGCATGGAATCAGGCAGAATGGGACTAACGATGTAGATGGAGTCTCGTTCGTTACTCAATGTCCCATTGCGCAAAACCACTCCTTTCTGCACTCCTTCGAGGCTCGGGATCAGGCCGGAACCTTCTGGTATCATAGCCATTACTCGGTCCAACAGTGGTATGTTGATGTGGAGCGTTTAACTCCGTAATCAATGATCTGAAATTGTTTAGTGACGGACTCCGTGGGCCTTTGATTATCTATGACCCTGAAGACCCCCTATCCTATTTATACGACGTTGACGACGGTACAGTGACTACTATCTATGATAATATGAATTTGCTCACTTCAAACATTTACAGATACCACCGTCATCACTCTTGCTGACTGGTACATCTCAGAACTATTTGTGACTTGCATTCAGCTCACCAACTGATCATAGGTACCATATAGCCGCCCCCGTTTTAAGCCATATAATCGGCACCAATGCCAACTCAACACTCATTAACGGTCTCGGTAGATATCAAGGGGGACCCCAGAGTGAACTTGCGGTGGTCAGTGTCGAGTACGGGAAAAGATACCGCCTACGCCTTTTAGCAATGTCTTGCGATCCCAACTTTTTGTTCTCCATTGACAAGCATAACCTGACGGTAATCGAAGCGGACGGTGAACTGACGCAGCCCCTCCTCGTGGACTCGCTCCAGATATTTGCTGGACAGCGATACTCTGTTGTGCTCGTCGCGAACCAGCCTGTCGACAACTACTGGATACGAGCACTCCCAAGCACTCCAGGCTTGAACAACTTTAACAACGGCCAGAACTCTGCTATCTTGCGATACAGCGGTGCACCCGTTGCCGATCCTACTACGAATCAGACCCAAATCACCATGCCGCTCGTCGAGAACAACTTGCATGCACTCATCAATCCTGGTGCACCTGGGATTCCAGAGTACGGAAAGGCAGATATCAACTTGAGGTTGGTGGTCAACATCACGGTTGGGATATATTCGATCAACGGCGTATCATATAAGCCTCCCACGGTGCCCGTACTGCTTCAAATCCTCAGCGGTGCACAACAGGCAACCGATCTCCTTCCGACGGGAAGTGTATTTGTTCTAGGGGCTAACAAGGTCGTCGAATTGACGGTGACAGGTCTTACTATTGGTGGTCCTGTAAGTTTCCCGCACATTCACTACGTTACACACATCTCATGGCATCTCCCTAGCATCCGATTCATCTTCACGGTGTAAGTATTTCTGGATACCCGTTGACATTCGATTGCTCACTGTAGTGATAGCATAGCTTTGATGTCGTTCAGAGCGCTGGAAACAGTTCTTTTAACTACGTCAATCCCGTACGCAGGGATGTGGTATCCAGTGGGCTCCTGAACCAACAGATGGTGATTAGATGGGTCACAGATAACTCTGGCCCATGGTTCCTGCACTGGTAAGCACTTCGATATTGATGTATCTCGCACTAGTCCTGATGACATCGTTTACGTAGTCACATTGATTGGCATCTCGACGCGTATGTGTTTCGAGCGCTCTGACACTGCCGTAATCTGACACGTGTTGCCAGTGGTTTCGCTGTAGTCATGGCCGAAAGTCCTTCGGACACCCAGAAGCATCTAGGTCACATACCCAGTAACTATTCGATGTCCATGTTGTGCTCTGCTTCAATTGATGGTGTACACAGATGCATGGGACGCACTTTGCCCAACATTCAACTCGTTAACCCCAGCCCAGATTGGAGCGCAAAATTCGTATCAGGAAGCACAGAATATCTCCACAATGCTATTTCCTAACACATAGTATCCACTGTTATACAGTTGGAAGGAATGACACTATCACGACTCTCATGATAAATACACATAGTAGCACCATTAATAATAATATCACAAGCCATCCAATGTAAATACGTTGTAATTTATGCGAGCTGCTTACAGACTACGCCCGATGTTGTGATGAGCGAGCCACCGTGACACGGATCTATACCGAATGCATGTTGGTGCCCACCCACTAACTGCAACCCGTTCTGTACTAGTCTCCCTAGGTTGACGTCCAAAGATAGTTGTTCCTTCTTACCACGTGCTGTATGTCAATTGCTGGCTGAAGGTCACCCATACGAAATCTATGCGATTCAGATGGTTCCTCCTGTCAGTCGTTCTCACCTGTGAGTCTGTGACGAGTGGGAACGGCTGACACGAGGAACCGGTGCGTGTTGGGCGGTGGACCGTGTCGTGGGTGCCATACTGTTGGACAACTGCCAGTGATCCAATCAGATCGAAGCAAGTGATGAGAAGGCGAGGATTGAGTAGTGACTCTCCGGATCAAGAGTAACTTTGTTCACATTCTGAAATAGACCGCCGGGGTCGAGCAGCCTGGTACGATACGACTAGTCATGTTTTGAGTCCGATAACGTAGCTTACTTCTGTCAAGGGACAGACCTCTCGAGCTCAGCGTCTCCTGTGTTGAGTGGCTCAAGATCGGCTAAGAGCAGGTCTGAGGTATGGGACTAGCCTGGGATGGTTTGGTGTGAAGTCGGCGGGACTTTGGGATTCTGCCTAGGGAACGAGGGAGGCAGTGGTACTGCCTGGGAGCAGACAGCAGAACCCGAGCCGTCACGGTCTCTGGGAATCACGCACTTGTTGAACCATCCCGAAGTGAACGTATGGTTGTGGTTGTATCGAACGTTTTTCCAAAGATTATAAAATACCAGATTTAGTAAATGGGCACTGCAGATATGATGCGATCTTAGCCACGTGCTAATTAAATGGGCGATATCGGACGAGCGAAAGATTCATCGATTTCTAAGTCGTTTCACTAGTCTTCACAGCATATCGGTAGCTTCCAAGGTACATCTTCGCTCCCATTTAAAGGCTGTTCTGACCCTCTCTCCATCTTGTTCCAGATCCACCATTACCGCACTCTCTCGTCGATTCATCATGGGTGTCCTTGATATCGTTCCCGTTAGTACAAGTCAATCATCGGGGAAGCTGATCCACTGACATCCTAGCAGGCTGGTGTCCTAACTGGAGATAACGTTCGCAAACTGTTTGACTATGCAAAGGAAAACAAGGTACATTGCTCTCAACTCATCTCTTATTGCCTTGATGAAGCGCCTTGCAATTCAACTTCAATAGTTTGCCATTCCCGTGAGTGCCTTTCCTATTAGATGTAAAGATCCTGCTGAAGCAATGATATCTTCACCAGGCTATAGTGAGTGACGAAATATATCATGGTCTCCTTGAGTTTTGGCTTAACTGCGTCAGAATGTCACTTCCTCATCCACCGCTAACGCCGTCTTGGAAGCCGCAAGGTCAGCAAAAGAATCCGGCTCATTCACGACATACTCACCTCTAGCTCCGCAGAGACATCAAGGCTCCGATCATCCTCCAGGTCTCTCAGGGTGGAAGTGCCTACTACGCCGGAAAAGGTCTTGCAAATGGCGACCAACAAGCTTCCATTCTGGGAGCTGTTGCCGCTGCCCACCATATTCGCACAGTTGCGAAGGCTTACGGCGTGTGAGTCTGATCTTTGCCTGAGATCCATGTTATTTTAAACCACGGTGGACATTAGGCCCGTCGTTCTTCACAGCGACCACTGTGCCCACAAGCTCCTGCCATGGTTTGATGGGATGCTTGCTGCCGATGAGGCCTATTTCAAGGAGCACCAAGAGCCCCTTTTCTCTTCACACATGCTTGACTTGTCTGAGGAGCCAAAAGAGGAGAACATTGCAACTTGCGTGAAGTACTTCAAGCGCATGGCACCTCTTGGTATCTGGTTAGAGATGGAAATTGGTATTACCGGTGGTGAAGAGGACGGTGTTGACAACACTGGTGTCGACAACGCGTCCCTCTACACCCAACCCGAGGACATCTACGATGTCCACGCTGCTTTGAGTGCTATTGGCCCCAATTTCAGCATTGCCGCTGCGTTCGGTAACGTGCACGGTGTCTACAAGCCTGGAAACGTCAAACTCCAGCCTGAATTGCTTGGCAAGCACCAAGCTTACAGCAGCCAAAAGCTCGGCGGCAAGTCCGAGAAGCCTCTCTACCTCGTGTTCCACGGTGGTTCTGGGTCAACCAAGGAAGAGATCAGGACTGCAGTCGGGCATGGCGTCGTCAAAATGAACGTTGATACTGGTGAGTCTGTCAGATTTTGCAGCAAATTCAATCGCTAACGCGCAACGGTCACTCAGACACCCAGTTTGCTTACCTCGCTGGTATCAGGGTACGATTGTCCATCGGTTTTCGAGATCGAGCAATGACTGACCGCTGTCACTCAGGACTTCGTTTTCAAGAAAAAAGATTACCTGCTCACTCAAGTTGGTAACCCTGAAGGCGCAGACAAACCCAACAAGAAGGTACGTCGTTAGGGTATCTTCTACAAGACCCCCGACACTCATGTTTGATTGCAGTTTTATGACCCCCGTGTCTGGGTCCGTGAGGGCGAGAAAACGCTCACGGCGCGGGTTAAGGAGGCTTGCAGTGACCTTGGTAACGTCGGTGAGTATCAAATTGAGCTTGATCGTTTATCGGTTATTGACTTGAACATCGTCCATAGACCGCCTGTAAAGAAAGCGCCTGTAAATGCATGTATAGCTTAGAAACAAGGTTTGGAGATTTATTACGCGCCATGTACTTGTGCAAATGCCCTGAAAAATCATAATGCCCGAAAGCAACCTAAGTTACTATTTATCAGTGGTCCATAGACGTGCTTGAGATATATCTGCAGATCTGCTGAAAGGTTGTGAGTCGTGAACGTATGAAGAGCTTCGCGTAGTGACTATCTTTGTCGATGGAAGCGCCGTAAGTGTGACAACTGTGGGCGAACCATTTCGAACTTCTGTTGATTTGTTGAAATCCACGAAGTGTGACTCACAACTGTACTACCAACATCCATCTCAATCTTGAGGCATCTCCAGTCGAGATCGCCTTGTCTATAGCCTGTAATTCGAAGTTCTTGCGCGACCGGACACGGGAAAAATCCATACATATAACAAATATTTGTGACAACATGAGCATGAACGATGTTCGTACGTGATTCTTAATCTTTACTCCGCTCAACTGCGATTCACAACGCACGTAGTCTACGCTTCTTTCCTCTTTCCGGTCTTCTTGACCATCGAGTGCACGAGGTGCATTCTCTACGTTTCTGACAGAACACCTGGCAGCGGGCCATTGCGCTTGGTCGTCTTGCTACTCAACATCCTCGCGTTTGGCCCGCTCCGGGTGATTTTTGGATGGATGTTGATGGTCGTATGGTTGCCTGTGCGAGCTCTTCTGTGGTTCATGGGTATAGGAAGGGGAGCGCCAAGGAAAGGTGCGTGTTTTTGGTCCTTTACTCGCTGTGCAACATGGCTGACAACCAATTCATGCGTCACGTATGTAGGCTCGGCGGCAGCCACAGCGCGGTTCTATGAATTTAAGAAGAGACGAGCTGAGGGACTGGAAGAACAGACGAGGGGAAAGTTGATCTGGAGGACTTGAGGTATTATTTATTTTCTTGGGTTGTATGTACCTCTAGAGGTGTATTCTGTTGTTGTTCTGTGATTGTTGTCGTCGTTTTATTATATTTATGCTGTCCTGTAGCTCCCAGCTGGCCAAGGAGCTCAAATATATATTCATGCACCGAACAAACCTATGTGTATCCCGAACCTCTGTGCAATCACGTGACCGCGTATTTGCTGGCTTGAGTACAAGAATTCGTTGAAGGAATCCAGGGTGAGGCCTAGGCACTGACGCGAACGCGTCGGATGAGTGGAATCCAATTGCGCCATAGGTATCGCGCAGATGCAATTTATGTCGAGAGTCCCTAGGTAGGTAAGCATATGATGCGAGGTATGTATGGATATTCGTGCGTACATGTACTGTCAATATATAAAATCTAGGTCTGGTCTTCGAGACAATGCATCAATACATACAGTTACAATATCTCCAATGTCCTAACGTCCATCATGTTGTGAACGGAACCAATATCTTTGACTTGTGCAATGATATTGTGATCTGACGCGATTCTCTTGTATTCTCCGCCGCGCTGTTGCGCTAGCAAAAACGCGCTAAAAGGTTGTCCAAGGCGAACAATCAATCGTAACGCTCGATCGATCGATTCCGAATCAACCGACTCCTGTTCTCCAAAGGATTCGCCAAGTGAATCCTGTAATGGAGACCCGGGTTGAGTCCAATCATCCTCGCTCTGCGTGTCGTCTTCAAAGTCAGGCAGCCCAAGGGGATTACGATCCCAGGGACGGACGAGTAAGAATGACTGTCGAGTGGGCCGTGCGTGCGAGAACTGAAGCAACTTGTCTTTCGTCGAGATTAGCAAGTCGTGAAGTCTGTCAGCCTTGACTTGATACGTGAAATATGTCTCCTGGTTTTGACAAGGTCTCCGTCTGACCTCTGTAACATGGAATGCGATGCAGGGCAAGTGCAGACGGCAGTTTGCGAAACGGGGAGCGCTCAGATAGTCAAGCATGCTGTACAATTTCACAGCCAACTTCATATCCCCAGAGTCTCGCAGCGCGGAGACTGATATCTGCATTTCATCTTCGGATATAAATGGCAGCGCGTATGGTGGAGCTTCGTATGAAGTGATGTCTGCAGGCAAACAGCTGTTAAACTCGGAAGATCTTCCGACCCAGTCGAGGGCAGTGATGTCCCCTGACTGGGCTATGATCTCCTGCAAGAGCCGCCCGAGCGCGTTTTGTTTCTTCTCACCATACATGATGGGTAGCCGGACGCCGAAGATTCCAAACAAAGAGTATGCGATGTCTTCCTGCAACGTGGTGACACGTCTTGATACCCATTGTAGTTTTTCTCGTGCGTGTCTCATCCCGGGACGGAAGTCGACGAGGGTCTGTGCATCTATGCCCGTTGCATGTTCCAACTCCTGCATGATCTTGGGAGACTCCTTGTGGTTGGGAGAGTGGTCATCGAGATATAAAGTCCAATCATTTTGGTAGAAGAGAACGACCTTGGGAGCCAGAAATTCGGGAACAGTCCATCCTCGCGTGTTCCAAATGCTGTTTGCCAGCGCGCCAGGTTTTGATGAAGGAGCAACATCCGACAGGTATACCATCGTGAGGACTGAGTGGCGATACCACACAAACATGGAATTAAGTGATTTTTGGAGTTCGACATTGTTATTTTGGTCGATGCAACATGTATCAACCCACCCCCAGCGATGCCCTGCATTACGAGTCGTTCTGCAGAATAACTGTAGTTTCACGATGCCGCCAGCGGGATTCAACTCGTACACGACCTTGTCCTGGATGTCGTGCAATAGCAGTTCCCTAACCTCCCACCTATGTGATAACATGACACAACGGAAGTATGTCATCACCACATCTTGGATGTCATCCATTCGTAGTTCTGCCCGCTTCAATGTTGATGACAAGAGCTCCTTGTACTCTGTGCTCGATTTGAAGGCATTTATCTGTGCCTCTCGATCACATAAGCGCCCAGTGTGTGTGTCAAGCAGACGCAGTGGGGCGTCGTCGAGGTGGGTATACGTGACCTTTTCAATAGCACCATGTGCTTCGGATGGACTGACAAACTGCGGTCGTAGCACTGTAGATAGAGTTGAGTGATATTACGTTGACACGCGTAGTAGATAAATCTTACTTGTCTCGGGAGCATCGTCCAACTTGGAGAGCATGATTTGGAAAGCCTCGATAGCTTCATCATAGAGTTGTGCGCCATGAAGCGCTGCATGCTTCACCTCGTATCCAAGATAGGATGAAGGGTTCAGTTCGATGACCTGCGTGTCACCAAAATGAACATCGATTGCACATGAATAGATGCTACCGCACCTTTTGTGCATCGCGAAGCGCATCCTCCCATAGCATTTTCTCCGACCTCGCCTTACTGCGATTAGCAAAGATGGTGTAGGTTGCAGAATCCAGGTCGATCGCTGCCGAGTAGATCTCGATAGCCCTGTCGTACTCGCCCGCAGCAAGGGCAGCATCTCCGCTCACAGCAAGGTCTGCAACTCCGTTGGCAGCATAGAGCGTGCCGCATTCTTGCTTAAAAGCTACGTCACGACGTTAAACATAGGCGAGTATTGTAGCCCGTAGACATTCCAAAAGACTTACCAGTACACCAATCAAGGCACCTTGCCTTCGTAGCGTCATCGCTCATATCCATCATGTATCGGTACGATTTGAGGGCTTCTCCAGGTCTACCCGCATGAAGGAGTGCCTGACACCGTTCCTTGTTTGCGGTTTGCCACAAGGACCCGAGGTCCCACCCGAAGAGCTAGACGTTGGGCATGAGAAGCACGTTTGGTTGTGTCATATCAACATACCACGGTAAAGTCTCCATATCTGGAGTGAATGACCGATTCAGGTAAGACCGCGCCCATGTTGATAGCGGTAGTGAAGTGGTCAACAGCTTCATCGTAACGCGCTTCACCCAAGATGTCGATTCCAATGTGAACATGCAGATATGCCTGATGTGTGAAGTTCATGAAAAAGCCGTTAACATATATGGACTAGATATATTGTATGATACTGACCTCCACGGTACGACAGACAAGAGCATCAGCATTAGGACAAGCGGCAGCTAGCAACTGAACACGTTGCATTGCGTCCTCGTGCTGATTTGCATTAAAAAGTGCGATAGCCTAACAATAGCAATAAGGGAAGGGACTCTGCGAGAAAGAGTGGACGCACCTTGATCAAGAGAAGATCAACTGCCTTCGAGCCTCTGTTGAATATGGATGCGAGGTCGAATGCTTTCATCGCATCATTGAAATTCATTGCTCCACAGAGGGCAATGCCTTTGGAAATAAAGCCTGTCAAGGAGGGCTGAATGCTGATAGACTATGTCATCAAAGTTAGGCTATCCTAAGGGAGATCACGATGGGGCAGTATATCCCACCTTAAGTGCATCGTGAATCGCATTGTCCCAGTTGAGTTTTCGTGCCATGAGAAATGACCGGTTAGCATATGAGTTATAGTTGTCGCCGTCAGTTTCAATCTCTTGAGTTAGCAGCTCTTCAGCAGTCGCCAAGTCGCCACTTATACATGCATCGCGAATCGTTGGGTATAAAGCAAAGATCTACATGAAATATGAGCAACATCGCGTAATAAAAGTCAAAGATGGAAACATGCCATGGAATTAGCATTGCGAGCCTGACATTAATATTGGGGGTCAATATGGAAGCAGATGAGGTGGCGATGCAAAGGCGGACTTACATTGTTTGTTGACTGTTCGCTTGGAGCCTCCAACAACAACACGCCCTTGGGGAGAGATGAGATAATGATGGGACAGTAAGTGAATAGGGACGTGCTTTTACAGCCCGTTCCCGGGGAGAGTCCTCCAGCAAAGCAACTTCGGGAACTGCCCATTGTGAGACCTTCTTATTGGCACTCCCGCTGATAATGTGCTTGCCGTCCATGGAGAATGCGACACAATACACATTATCGGAGTGATTGAATATGGCAATAGTTCGTCGATCCGAGAGTCGCCAGAGGCGGACGTGCTTGTCATCGGATGCAGAGGCGACAAGTGTGCCAGTAGAGTTCACTGCAATGGCATTCACCTGATAAGTATGGCCTGTCCATGTATCACCAACTTGTTTCCAGGTTGATGGATCCCAGACCCGTATCGTGGGATCAAGAATGGTGCTCGCTGAGAAAAGTCGTGAACCATCGGGCATCCACGCGAGTGATAAGTTAAACACAGCGTGAGCCGTGAAGTTTGCGATGCATTCCTTTGTGTCTGCAATTAGAATTTGGACATCCTTGAATGTCGCGATGGCAAGGTGTTCTCCAGATGGTGCATACCGAATGCAGTAGACTGCTGTATGACAGTCAATTGGATTTCCCTGCAGATGCCAGGTTGCGGTGCTCCAGAGCTTCACGGTGCCGTCCAATGAACCGGTTGCTAGGAGTGCACCATCTGCAGAAAAGTCCAGCGAGTAGATCGACCCGAAGTGAGCTTTTATGATTTGGGTGAGGGAATTGCCCGTGTCTCTATCCCAAGCGAGGAGTTCTCCGTTATAATCCCCACTTGCTATGAACTCCCCATCCCTTGATACCGCGATTGATCGTACTGCGTTGCGATGCCCCTCCATTTTCTTCAACACAACACCTTCTTTCAAGTCCCACATACGAAGCGTCTTGTCTACCGAGCCCGTGACTATACGTCGTCCATCGGGGAAAGCTGCGACTGCACGGACGGTATCTGTATGAGCTTCAAACTCTCGAACGGGTATTGCGATGGACTCCGCTACTTCCCCCATTCTGCTGTTGGATGGTGATGGTGTTTAGCAGTTGTCAAGATAGAGATTGTGGATGACTTGATACCTTACTGCAGTGGATATCAGAGTGCAAGGCTGGCCCTGGACCCTGGTCGTTTTGCTTCCATTGGCGCGGCCCCACTTGGCTCATCTGTCATTTAATAGACTCCCACATTCACAAACTAGACTCGTGACCGATCCGAGACTCTATGAGGCAAACCGCCGATAGAAACGGTTAAAGGCCAGTTACCAATGCAAACCAGTGGAGCAACTTCAACTGCATCGTGTTTTCTACATTTATGCACGAATCGTCATTGGTACGTCGTTACCCGGACCATCCTCTGCCCGCATTTAGCTCATCGTAGTTCATTCATAGTTGCAACTGTCCCAGCAGCACATATAGTACTCCACGCCTGCCACTGTCTTCGAGGCGTTCGTTCTCCTTTGTGAGGCAAGCGACCGAGTTCGTTGAGTTACGCGTAAAAGCAATCCGTGAGAATGGGATATTCCGGATTCTTGGATAATGATGTATTCAACCTATGTGTCTCGGGCAGCCTACTCCTTAAACGCATGTTTGTTTTTATCGCAGAAAACGTCACATTGATGAGACCTTGCTCTGCAAGGTGATGTGGTATTCAAGTGGCGCGAACTTGAAAGCTAACGTTGACATCGAGGGCGATGTGGGAGGCATTTTCCAATGCAGAGGCAGAGGTGTACGAGCCATTCTTGGTTTGTTCTGTTGCATCTATCAAGGCTGGTAATTATTCGACTTGCCGATCAGAACTGATCGATTACTTTGTGTGATATCTACATCGAGATACCGCCGGCATCGGGTGCTATTCTGTCGTGCTGTCTTAAGCTTCATGGCTTCATACTGTGATATTGTGTGTTCATGATCTGTCTTTTTTTACGGCTCTTTGCTCAGTACCAATATGGGGACCTCTGCTTCAATTCACGGCGTTGTTGGACCACAAATTTCGACGACACCATTGATGTCCACTTCCCAGCAATTCTCGAAGACGCTGAAAGCTGCCTTGATCGCATTCCTTTTCCCTCTCAACGTCTATGTTGATGGATTTTCAGCGACAAAATTCTAGACAACTTGCCAGGCGATTTTACTAAGTATCGCAAGTGATATCAATCATACATTTCACTGACGAAGCCATGTTTAGTTCAAACAGCCTGAAAGAAGCTGAGCAGACTCGATTGAACGCACAGAACACACGCTCGACTGTCTTGCGATGTTAACCCATCCTTGAGTATGTAACCTCTCGGTAGAAATGATGCTGCATCGTCGCTTCCTCAACCTAAGTCCAATTTCTCAATACATTTGAAAGTCACTACATCCCCTGCATTCCACACAAACCGTTCGTCATGGACAGTGAATCGAACACAGTTTCCTCTGCTAGCCGCATATGCAACTACAGTTAAGGTTTGACACTAACGCAAATCGTGCTCGACCTCCGGAGTGATCCCTTCACTCACGGTCGATTGTGCACAGCGTTGTCGAAAGTGAGAGCGCGAAGAGACACTGACTATTTGCAGAGACGACACCAATATAGTATTTCCTGAGTTGCTACTGTAAACACAATATATTGTCGTAGAGCCGACCGAAGGGGAGTCCTTGTAGTAAATATATCGGCGACGATGGTGGCGTGGGCGATGAACTTTTTACTTGGATTTGATATGTCGTCCTCAGTATGAGGATAACATGTTTGACATTATGGTGGACATTCATGCCAGGTCGCACCGAATTAGGTGCCACCTTACCTGATGGTGGTGGTTCAGGTCCGAGAAGCCCACTTTGTGTTTGCTGTCGTGCAACGGTCAGTAGCGGTAGGGGAAATGTTTGCTGTATTGAAGTAGATAGTTTTCGGGTGGAAGCCCCGATAGCGGCCCAAACCTGTGAGAGAGAGAAAGCCAAGGTGAGCTGTGATTCCCAAGGTAGTAGGAGTGAGAACGACGCAGCGAAGTGAATCTCAGACCCCAAATTGTAGGAGCCGCAGGGAGACGCTTCGAGGTGAGGAAAACGGCGTTGGAAAGAAGACGTAGCGGTCCGAAGGCATCCGCGTGAGCAATATTGCGGGCATCCGTGCGAGCAAAAGTGTAGGCATCCACGTGGGCATCCGCGTGA
This sequence comes from Suillus americanus, assembly GCA_016695465.1. Classification (NCBI taxonomy): domain Eukaryota; kingdom Fungi; phylum Basidiomycota; class Agaricomycetes; order Boletales; family Suillaceae; genus Suillus; species Suillus americanus. The sequence goes on along the minus strand of MU177946.1, from coordinate 77,054 downwards.
GCATTGCGGGCAAGAGCAATGGGAGGGATAAGGTAAAAACCGATGTGCTGACCAGCCTACTCCACGTCAAGGTGAGTAAGCAGGTGGTTCCCTCCCCTTATCAGGTTTTCCGTCCTGGTGGGCGAGAAAGTCTTCACATGGCTCCATCTTGCTCCCAGACCTTCCTGGTTTATTTTTTTTCTCGTTTCCCCAGCATTCCACGCGGGAAGTCCCCTTCGATTGCGCTGGACACTATCAGTGGCCTCCAGTAGAATGGCTGAATCCGCGCTGCCCGTAATTCCAAACATCACACCCAGTCGAGCATTCCAAGGCCATGCAAACACCGTATTTGCAGTCGTAGTCTTCCCTGATAGACGACGAATGGTGACGGGCTCGGCAGACAAAATGCTTCATCTATGGGACTTAGAAGATGGTGTTGTATTGAAGAAAATGAAGGGGCATCGCGGCGAGGTGCATGCAATAGCAGTATCAAAAGATGGACGTTTGATAGCAAGCGGTGATAAAAATGGAGAGCTCATCGTCTGGGACGGAGACACTGGAGCTCCTCTCGCCCAACCTATCAAAGCACACTCCGACAAGATCCACTCGCTGGACTTGTCTCCTGATGGCACGGTCCTAGCGACAGGTTCACGAGACAAAACGACGAAGCTGTGGAATACCAAAACATGGCATTTACGGGAAAATACGCTCAATTGTCGTGCAAGAATATATTGTGTTCGATATTCACCATCCGGCAGAATTCTTGCCATCGCGACAGAACAAAATATCCAAATCTTTAATACAGTCACGAAACAGTTTATCGCAAATTTCAAGGCTCACAATGCTATCAGTGGAGCACTTAACTTGTCACTCACATGGACACCCGATGGCACACGGCTTCTCTCAGGGGGCTCGACTTCTGATCCCACTATACGAGAGTGGGATGCATTAACTTGGTGGCCGATTGGTATTCCATGGAAAGGCCATTCCAACGAGATCCACTCCATCGCCATGCACCCTACTGGCACTCTGGTCGCATCCGCGTCTTATGACAACCATGTTCGCCTCTGGCGGCTCCCCGATCGACGAACCATCGCGTTATTCAAGCACTCTGACACACCGTACCCTGTGACTTTCTCCATGGATGGCAAGAAAATCCTCAGTACAGGTAGAGATAGGAATATCTCAGAATGGGCGATACCCGAGGACGCCTTGCCAAATTCCAAGGTAAATTTTCGACCCCAACTGTTATAACGTAATTCGAGCATGCTTCACCCAGATCGTTAATATAAACATGGCAATACGCAATGCGTGCTTAGCCAGGGACTTGGACACCGCTGAAGAGCTGCTCACAGAAGATATTAACGCTCATCCTAATAAATACAATACATATGCCATTCGCTCATTTGTCATGGCGCGAAAGCTTGATTGGGACCATGCCCTCCGCGATGCTCTCGAGGTGAGATACGTTGGCCCGTTGCGACCCCGTCTGACGCTGATGACGACATAGTCTGTCAGCATTCTGCCTTCCTTGGCAGGATATATCTCCCAGGGCATTGCTCTCTGTGGGAAAATGCACTTCCAGGACGCGATGAGAGCATTAGACCTCGCATTCAAGTTCACAAACGAAGATCCAAAGACTGTTCAGCTACTTCACTTGATTAAGGCACGTCGATATTTCTCCCCTGTTTCTGCTTCATGACGCCTTCCAGGCCATCACACTGTTCAAGGCAAATCGACGTGACGAGGCAATCCTGTGTGTCCAGCAGCTAGCTGCCGCTCGTCCCAATGTTGATACTCTTGCCTGCAGTATTGTGGAAGTGAGCATCATGCTTTCAATTCCTAAGTTTGTGCGCTCACACTGATTTTTCTGTCCTGGGCACATCAGGGATATCTTCGTCTTCAGATCAATGCTTTGGATGGTGCACATGACAACGAAACTGCTGATAACTTCACTGCTGCTTTCAACACCATCGCTATTGCATCCAAATCTGTTATTTGTTCCGAATATGATAATTTCATCCTGGTATGTTCATGTGATGCATCCGAACATACTTGGCATGCTCAACTGCGCACTTTCTCCAGCTCCTCGGATGGGACCTCGAGTTCTCGTGGCAAACTGCAAATCAGAAACGGTGCGATGCATTCCTTCGTGCAGGTCGACTTCGAGAAGCCCACGAATCATATCGATATATTATGGACATGAGCGATGAAGCTGCGAAGGCCACCTGCCTTGATTGGTCCACTGGTCAGTATTCAGTATTGTCATTCGAGCTACAATAGTAATCCGAATTTCACTTAGCTTTCGTGCAAAAATGCAACGCGCTCTATGCCGCTAATGGAGTTGCTAGTCTCGTTGCGAGTGGAGATACTGCCTTCGTTGCGCAGGATTATGACAGGGCAATTGAGCTATACTCAGCGGCAATCAACCTGGATTCTGCAACAGACACTACATTTGCAAAACGCAGTAAGGCGAGGTGTGGAAAAATGCTATGGGAAGATGCACTCCTCGATGCACAGAAGGTGCGATGACATTTATTGTTTCGAAGTCATCACTGATACTCGTAATTACATAGGTCATTGAACTCGACCCGTCGTCTTACGTCGGATACCAGTTGAAGCATGCGGCGCTTCACGGCGCACAATGTTACAATGAGGCCATCGAGGCCTTCAAAATGATGTTCTTGAAGCTGGATGATGCTCCCAATATCGAAACACGCAGTAAGCCCCAAACAATATACTCATCACGCACTATACTCATTACATGCTTGAATCTGTCTTCAGAGCTACGCAGGCAGTATGTCTCGCCGTTCGAAGCAGAAGTGGCTGTTCGAAGAGTCGTTGATGCTCAAATGGAAAATGCCCCACCTCGTCTATTGAACACCTCCACTGGGCGCTTGTGCGATCGCGCGGCACAGATAAACGCCTTCAAGACGACCACAGAGTACAACGAGCTTCTGGTATCAATAATAATGCGTGGAGATATACAAATGGAGCACGTCCAGGGCGTGGTTGAGACGTACTTCCGATATGTCATGCTATCGCACAGGTGGGAAGGGAAGGAGCCGCTGCTGTACGACATTCAGGACAAGATTGTGTACGATTTGGATGCAGTTGGCGGAAACGTAAAGTTGCAGTTGTTCTGCAAAACAGTTCGTAATGCGGGTTATCACTGGGCATGGAGCGATACATGCTGCATTGACAAAAACAACAATGTCGAGCTCCAAGAATCGGTCAACTCCATGTTTGTCTGGTACCGCCACTCAACGCTTACTATCATCTACCTGTCTGATGTCCCACCTTCGTCCAAGTCCGGGGCACTGGCAAAGAGCGCTTGGAACACGCGAGGATGGACAGTTCAAGAATTCCTTGCCCCGAAAACCGTCCTCTTTTATCAAAAGGATTGGACCTTATATCTCGGCGATCGCTCTCCCAACCACAAGGATTCCATTGCAATTATGCAGGAGATGGGAGATGCGACGGACATTGATGCACAGGCCCTAGTTGCCTTCCGTCCGGGGACGAGAGATGCGCGAGAGAAACTCCAATGGGCTTCGGCGCGTACTACCACGCTGCAGGAAGATATCGCATACTCCTTGTTCGGCATTTTCAGCGTCCACTTGGCTCCAATTTATGGAGAGAAAAAGCAGAACGCGCTCGGGCGGCTTGTGCAAGAGATTGTTGCTCAGTCGGGTGATGTTAGCGCCCTGGACTGGGTTGGGAAATCATCCGAATTCAATAGTTGTTTGCCAGCCGAAATCACTTCTTACCAAGCCCCACCATGCATGTTGCCATCTCTGTCTGAAGATGAGATTCAGAAGCCAGTCTCATCCCTGCAAGATGCTGTGGTTGTAGAGTCGGCCACGCGATTGTACAACGAGCTTGACTCCCTGAGCGTTGCCCGCTTTGCGCACCACCGATTGCATCTGCCCTGCCTCACATTCCCTGTTACCGAAGTCAGGTCGAGGCATGGTCAGGGCCAGGAGACACACTTCACCTATCAAGTCAAGGCAAATAGGCTTCATGATTTGTTGATCACCACGGAAGACAGACTGGTTCAGTTCTGGCCGGGAAGGTCCACTCTGCAGTCATTCTTGATCGTCCGTCCGTGGAATCGTGACCTCGTCGAGCTGCCCGACTTTACGGAACTTGCAGAGCCCCGTTCTCCTGAGGGCATGGAAGATCGGTCAACCTCACCTGCGTCTCCATTGCACGGTTTCCCTCCCGCATCTTCTGGAGAAAATGGACTGGTCGATTCAGAATCTCAATCGCGAGCGTTGCGATTGATTGTTCGCCTTGGAGAGCCATTTAGCGGTTTTTTGCTAGCGCAGCAACGCGGCGGAGAATTCAGGAGGATCGCGTCAGAACACGATATCATCGCACTAGTTAAAGACGTAGCTTCCGTTCATAGTATGATGGAGGTCAGGACGCTAGAGATATTGTAGTTGTGCGGGACCCTTCTGAACAGAGATCTCTGAGGTTTCATGTCTACCGTGACGATTTACTGTTCACCGGTATGCTGACTCGATGTTGGGCTATCTCTATCCGTCCAGTGATCATGATTACAAGACTTCCTTGGTTGGCACGAGGGTCAACACCACCAGGCCAACTTGAACGCCAGGGGGGATTACAACCGTCCCTTCATATGTATCAAGACGACAGCTCATGAACTCGTTTCTCACTTTAAGACCCGACTATGTCCTGACAGTGAAAACGCACAGTCGCCTGTTCCTTCTGAAGTCTTGCTCATCCGACTCGCTGTATCCAGATCATCTCCTTGTGAATAATGAATGTTCCTGAATATTCATTACAGGCCGAGGGACAAGTGCAAAGCTTTTGTTTTAGGTGCATGCCAGAGCGGATGCACACAATGTGCACTGGACCCTGGTCGGGTTGCTTTACATTATCCATATTGGGCCATTTTAGCAAGTTCCCAACAAACCAGTGGAGCAACTTCCTACACTTTTCTACATTTATGCACGCATCGTCATTGGTACGTTGTACTCTACTCGGACAGTTCCTGCTCACATTATTTTCTCATACAGCACGCATTTAGCTTATCGTAGCTCAGCGCTCATTCATAGTACTGTCCCAACCAAGTCCCAAGGTCCCAACAGCACAGATAGTACTCCACGACCTGCTCCCGATGATCCGATCGCGCATTGCATCTAGTGGTATCAGTGTTTCTAAACTCGAGGACAAACCAGCCTTGCAATCTTGCCATTCCCTACTGGATCGATCCCTCTTATTTTGGAAGGCTCTGTTTACATTCCTTTTTGTGGGGGTTTTCGAGAAGAAAGCGTTTGCCACACAGAGGCTCAAAGTTATGATTTGACCGATCTATTGCTAGACTGTCAGATGGTTTGGCTTCTTCGTGATTGCAGCAGTCGATGTACACCATGTTGCGACTGTGCTCCTCCAGTGGGCGATCATTGTGTTAGTCGGGAACGTAGGTGAGACATTTTGTCGCGCGGGTTTTCTGTCTCATCTTGATCCACATACTTTATACGACAATGTCCCACCTGCATTTCACTATTCTCGGAAGTTCAGGAGATGGTAACACATTTACGAGCTTGGAATTGACATAGACACTAGGACCACGGATCTGCAAATTGTGGTGTGGCTTATGGATGTGCTGGAGACGAGGCCAGCTCAAGGAGGCAACAACCCGCATCGAGGTGACAGTCGAAAGGTGTCCTTCACGTCTTCAGGTACTTTTCACTGACATCACCCTGTTTTCATTTGTACAATCTAGTGCTCTAGTGCTCATTATTAACGTTGCTAAATGAAGCCACTGAGTCATGTGGTAAGGACCTGTCATGGAAGTCAACATCCGAGAAAAGTAGGCAGACACCATGCACATGCAGTTGACAGTCACGCCGCGGCGATACGGCAGGCCTGTGCTCTAGTCGCACTTTCATAGCATCATGGTTGCCAGTTCCGCTCGTCACAGATTGTCGTAATCCCCTAGTGCAATTAGAATATGTTGCTATTCCCAGCCCTTCAGTGAGTGATCATATTGTGAATTGCACATCGAACTTGGCATTCATACCCGATGAAGCGGCTCATCAGACAAGTACTATGATTGTGCGATGTCGACATACAGTGGCGTGGTAGTGACATGAAGTCAAGACATGTGCAACGTTATCTACTAAAGATAGCCACCACCCAGGTCACCGGAAAGCGGTTGCTATCTTTAGATAATGTTTTACTTCATGTCACTACCACGCCACTGTATGTCGACATCGCACAATCATAGTACTTGTCTGATGAGCCACTTGTAACATACTTAGCGACGAACAGCTGCGGCGTTTGAATGGCGTCCACCTGGGCTGTATCAGGTGAGATGACTCAGGAGCAGGGGATGATGCATTTTTAATCCGAAATATGGTCAGCATCTTCAGAGGGAATGATTGGGCTATTCAAGGGGGTTACTCTCATGACAGTGAGCAGTGAAGACCCTCATGTGGAGTCAGTGACAGTAAGTTCAATGTTGACTCAGCTTCGAATAAACAAGATATGATAACATACAAAAACCTGTGCGAGTTAGAACAAGACCCCCATAATCCCTAGTTACAGCAAGTCCACCTTCACCGTGTTCAACACCATCAACTTCCGACTGAATGGCAGAAGCAGAACAGCCCATTATTATGATCAACACGCCCGTACGAGCTTTTGAAGCTTGTGAATGCTCCGTATCTGCAGTCGCAGTTTTCCCCGATAGACGACTTATAGTGACCGCCTTGGGAGACAATACACTTCGTCTGTGGGATTTGACGAGTGGTGTTGAATTGAAGAAAATGGAGGGACATCAGACCTGGGTGGGGGCGGTAGCGGTATCGCGAGACGGGCGGTTGATAGCAAGCGGTGATGCTAACGGAAAACTTCTCGCGTGGCACGGCAACACCGGCGAACTTCTATCTGATATCGACGTACAGTCCAACTCAGTTGGCTTTCCTCTACCCAAAACCTTTGCTATCGACTCGGATGTCCACTCTGCATGGATCAGTTCGCTTGACTTTTCTCCGAATGGAGCGTTGGCCAGTGGTTCAGGGGACAAAACGACGAAGCTTTGGAACACAAAAACGTGGAAACTGCAAGAGAAAATCAACTGCGGTGCATCAGTCCACTGCGTTCGGCATTCCCCATCTGGTGAACTTCTTGCCATTGCAACAGACAAGAATATTCAAATATGGACTCCAGGCAGGAGGGAGTGCATCGCAAAATTCAAGGCTCACTCTGCGTTCAATTCATCATCGAATTACTCACTTACGTGGACGCTCGATGGCACACGGTTACTTTCAGCGGGCTCCGCTACAGATCCCACCATACGGGAGTGGGAAACATCAACGTGGAAGCAGTTCGGCGATCCGTGGAAGAGGCATACTGGCTCGGTGTCTGCTATTGCAGTGGACTCCACTGGTACCTTTGTGGCCTCCGCATCGTATGACCACCACGTCTACCTCTGGCGCCTTTCAGATCGACGGACCATCGCTTCATTCAAGCACTCTGATGAGGTGAACTCTGTCACTTTCTCCATAGATGGCAAGCGCGTCCTCAGTGCAGGGAAAGATCAAATGATCTCAGAGTGGGCAGTGCCGGAGGATGTTTTGCCCGATTCTAAGGCATGTCGATACCCTTTGCTATTGGCAGTGCAATGAGCATGCTTCTTATAGATCCTCGATATCGATTCGACAGTCCGCAGTGCATGCATAATTTGTGATTGGGATACTGCTGAAGCACTGCTAACACAACGGATTGATATCGATGACAACGACCACATCGCCTATGCCAATCGCTCACTTGTTAGGGCGCGAAAACTTGACTGGGACCAAGCGCTAAGTGATGCACTCAAGGTGAGATATACTACCTCATCGTGGCGCCCAAGGCTAAATCACTTTAATGGGGATTGAGTCCGTCAATATTCAGCCCTCCTTCACTGGGTGCATCTCCAAGGGTATTGCCTACTGCGGAAAAATGGAGATCCGAGACGCGATGAAAGTGTTTGATCTCGCGTTCATGTTTACGAAAGAAGACCCAAAGATCATTCATTACCTTCTCTTGATTAAGGTATGTCAATATCTTTTCGCCTATACCTTGCTTCATTAAGGCTCTCAGGCCATTGCTTGTTTCAATGCAAATCAATACGAGGACGCAATCCAACGCGTTCAAGAGTTAGCCGATACTTGTCCCAAGGTAGACACTCTTGCCTGTTATATCGTGGAAGTGAGCATGGTACACTTTTCAAACTCACGGCCATTGACACTGAACTTATGCATATTAGGCGTATCTACGTATCAAAATGGGAATAAACGCCTTGGATGGCGCTTACGACAACAAAGATGGTGACCACTTCACTGCCATTGCCGACGCTATTGCTTCAACATCTCAATCAGCCATTCATTCTGATTATGATGACTTTGTCGTGGTATGTTCATGTGATATAACCGAAAATGCTTTTCATGCCTATATGTGTGGTTTATCCAGCTCTTCGGATGGGACCTCAAGTCGTTGTGGAAAATTGCAAACCAGAAACGGTGCGATGGACTCCTTCGCGCACATAGGCTTCGAGAAGCCCACGAATCGTATCGATATATGATGAATATGTGTGATGAAGTTACAAAGCTTAGCTGCCTTGGTTGGGCCACTGGCAAGTTTTGAGCAACGTCCCCAGACTACAATTCTCACCCGCAGTTAAACATAGATTTCAAGCAAAATTGCAGCGCGCTATATGCTGCCAACGGAGATGCTGTCCTTGCTGCGAGCGGAGATGCTGCGCTGGCTGCGAGCGATTACAACAAGGCTATTGAGCTGTACTCGGCGGCGATCGACCTGGATTCTGCAACTGATGAAATCTTTGCAAAGCGCTGCAAAGCAAAATTAGAAAAAATGCTATGGGCAGACGCATTCCTCGATGCGCAGAAGGTACGATGGCAGCTATTGTCCTGTACTCAGCCTCACACCAATTATACTCAGGTCATCGAACTCAGTCCTTCATCTTACCTCGGATACCAGTTGAAGCATGCGGCGCTTTATGGCGCACAACGATATGATGAAGCCTTCCAGGCCTTTCAAGTCATGCTCTCCAAGTTGGATAATTCTGCCGACGCACAGCTACGAGGTAGGTTATGAAAATATTTGCCTCCAGATGATTAAACCTTTCAACAGAGCTGCGCAGGCAGTATGCCAGTCCATCCGAAGCGGGGGCTGCTATTAGAAGAATTATTGATGACCGACTTGAACACACTCCACTTCGTCTAATCAACACATCCACTGGTCACTTATACGATAGAGAGGCACAGATAAGTGCCTTCAAATCGAGCACGGAGTATGAGAAGCTCCTGTTATTCACCATGATGCATGGGACGCCCCGGATAGGGGACATCAAAGACGCAGTGATGAAGTACTTTGGTTATGTCATGCTATCACATAGGTGGCAAATGAAGGAGCCAATGCTGTACGACATTCAGGACGAGGACGTCTACGAGTTGAATCCACTCCCCGGCATCGTGAAGCTGCAGCGGTTCTGCAAAACTGCTCGTGCTGCGGGGTATCGCTGGGCATGGAGTGATACATGCTGTATTGACAAAAGGAACTATGTGGAGCTCCAAAAATCGGTTAACTCCATGTTTGACTGGTATCGCCATTCGATGCTTACCATCATATATCTGGCGGATGTTCCACCTTCGTCCCAGCGTGGCGCACTCGCAAACAGCGAGTGGAATGCTCGCTCATGGACTATTGGAGAAATCCTGGCCCCCAAAGTCGTATTGTTTTATCAGCGCGATTGGACCCTATATCTCGATGATCGCTCTCCCAATCACAAAGAATCTGTTGTGATCATGCAGGAGTTGCAGGCTGCGACGGGCATAGATGAACGCTCCCTTGTCGCATTTCAACCAGGAGTGACAGACGCACGGGAGAAGTTCCGATGGGCTTCGACACGTAGGGCCACGCTGCAGGAAGACCACGTATACTCGTTGTTTGGCATCTTCGGAGTCCACCTACCTGTAGATTATGGTGAAAAGGTGCAAAAGGCGCTTTGGCGGCTCTTGCAGGAGATTGTGGCTCAGTCTGGTGACGTTTCTGTCCTGGATTGGGTCGGAAAACCATCCCAATTTAACAGTTGTCTGCCAGCCAGTATCATGCCGTACAACACTCCCCCGTTGCCCTACTTATCCGAGGATGACATTCAAACAACAACTTCGTCGCTGCGGGTTGCTGTAGCCGAAGAGGTGGCTTTGAAATTGTACAGCATGCTTTATGACATGCCCGCTCCCCGTTTTTCGCATAGGCGGCTGTATCTGTCTTGCATCATGTTCCATGTCACCGATGTCAGACAGAGGCATGGTCAAGATCAAGAAACATGTTTCACCTATGACATAAAGGCAGACGGGCTTCATGACTTTCCGATCACCACAGAAGACAAACTTGACCAGTTCTCACAGACAAGACCTACTCTACAGAAATTCTTGCTCGTCCGTCCCTGGGACCATCGTCTTCTCGAGCTGCCTGACTTTTCAGCTGACGTGCAAAGCGTGGATGATTGGACCCCTCTCCCATCTCCATTACCAGATTCATCTTGCAGGTTCCCTGTAGAACAGGGGTTGGTTGCTTCGGAACCGAGCGAGCAGGAAAATCCTCATTTTACGGAGATTATAGAAGATTATTTGACCCCGCCTGAGTCTCCAATTCACGACTCAGCTGATTGGTTTCATGGAGAGCCGGTTGATTTGGAATATCACCGAGCATTGCGGTTGATTGCTCGTCTTCAACAGCCTTTCTCCGCGTTGTTGCTGGGCCAATTGCAAAGTGGAGAATACAAGAGAATGGCATCTGATTGCGTTATCATAGCTCAAGTTAAAGACGTTTGCGACATAATGGACACCGAGACGTTAGAGATATTGTAGCCAAAGGTTTAAAACGGGGATTGTTCATTTGTGCCTTTTGTTAGTGATGTATTTACGGCGTTCATGTTTGAGAGACAAGACAGGTACAGGTATGATCATCTGACTGAAGTCGGCCCATGCAAAAGAGGAGCCTCATGTGCTCGAGTCATATCTGAGGCGTCTGATAAGACACGAGACGAACTAGCACTGTGAAAAAGGATAAAAATAGTGAGTACAATTAACCTGTTCGACCTAGAACAAGGCACCAATAATCCCTAGAACAAGTCCACTATCGACCTCCAACTGAATGGCAGATTTCGATGCGGTGCAGTCCATTATCCAAACGACACTGCCCGTTCGAAAGTTTGTGGCTCATGATGGACACACCGTGTACGCAATCGCAGTCTCTCCTGATGGACGACGTATGGTGACGGGCTTGGGAGATAATAGACTTCTTCTGTGGGACTTAAAAGACAATGATGTTGCGCCCATGGAAATGAAAGGTCATAAGGGTTGGGTGTGGACAGTTGCGATATCACGTAACGGAAGATTCATAGCAAGCGGGGATCACAACGGAGAGTTCATTATCTGGAACGGCAATACCGGTGAACCAGTCACCCCGGGCAAAACCATAAAAGCTCACTCTGCAGCAATTTGCTCGGTAGACTTTTCTCAGGACAGTAAAGTACTGGCAACTGGTTCGATGGACAAAGTGACAAAGTTATGGTGCACGCAATCGTGGAAACAGCAAGGAATTCCAATCGATTGTGGTCATTATGTCCATTGCGTTCGGTATTCACCATCTGCTAGTGGAGAACCGTACCTTGCCATAGCGACATCAGGGGATATCCAAATATGGAGTCCGAGCAGGAGAGGACAAATAAAGTCCTTGAAGGCTCACACCGAGTTCAATTCAGCATGGAATTACTCACTTGCGTGGACGCCCGATGGCAAAAGGTTGCTCTCAGCGGGCTCCAATCCAGATCCCACCATACGGGGGTGGGATACATCGACGTGGGAACAGGTCGGTAGTCCCTGCAGCGACCTTACTACTAAGGGCATCAGCACTCTTGTTGTGAACCCCACTGGAACCCTCGTCGCTTCCACGTCCCATGACTACTATGTCCGCCTCTGGCGGCTCTCGGATCGACGAATCATCGCCTCATTCAAGCACTCCCACACAGTGTGCTGTGTTACCTTCTCCACGGATGGCAAGCACATCCTCAGCGGAGGTCTTGATAAGGAGATCTTACAGTGGGCAGTACCCTCGTTTGATTCCAAGGCATGTTTTTGCTCTTTACTCCTTGTAATAATTTAATGATGATATTTGCTGCAGATCATCGATGTCAATTCAACAATCCGCGAGGCATGCATAACTGGGGACTGGGATACTGCTGAAGCGTCGCTAAATCAACGGATTGTCACTGGCAGTGACAATGACCCCATCAATACCTATGCTAATCTTTCATTTGTTAAGGCGCGAAAACTTGACTGGGATGGTGCACTCGACGATGCACTCAAGGTGAGATGATGTCGGACACTCATGACATACTAGGATGCTGACTGTGATGGTAACCTAGTCCGTCACAATTCAGCCCTCCTTGACTGGCTATATCTCCGAGGGCATCGCGCTGTGTGGGAAAGGGCAGATCCAGGACGCAATAGAAGCATTTGACCTGGCGAACATGTTCGCGAATGGGCAATCGAAGTCCATTCTTCTTTTAATAAAGGCAGGTCCAAGTTTTCTCCCATATTCCTTGATTCATCACGTTTTCAGGCCATCACATTGTTCAACGCAGAGCAGCGTTCCAAGGCAATTCCACACATCCACCAGCTACCCGATGCTTCTCCCAATGGTGATACTCTTGCTCGCAGTATCGTAGAAGTGAGTATCATGGACTTAGTTCAGCCCAGTTCTTGGTCGATACTGATTTAGAACCTCGCACAATAGGTTTATCTCGATAGCTTGGGTGACGCGCGCCGCAACGGAGGTGCTGGAAATTTCACTCCCGCTGTCAATGCCATCGCTAGCTCATTTGAATCCGCGATTTGTTCTGCGATCTGTTCTGGATATGAAGATTTTGCCGCGGTATGTGAATAGGATGTAATTGAGAATGTTGTTTTGCCTACTTCCGCGATCTGTACAGCTCTTTGGATGGGACCTCAAGTCAGTGTGGCGGATTGCAAACCAGAAACGTTGCGATGCACTCCGGGAGTCAGGTGGAATTAGAGAAGCCCTCGAATCTTATCGATATATGATGGATAGTATGAGTGACGAAGCTACGAAGGCTAACTGCCTTGCTTGGTCCACTAGTAAGTCTTTATCAATGTCGTCGAGCTCAGTTCTCACCTGCATTTTCACTCAGCATTCGAGAAAGCATGCAGGGAGCATTATGCTGACAAAGGATTTGTCGACATTGCTGCAAGTGGAGATACCGCGTTCGATGCTAACAATTACGACGAGGCTATCGAGCTATACTCGGCAGCAATCAACCTGGATTCAGCCAGCGACACCATCTTCACAAAGCGCAGTAAGGCAAAGTCGGGACAGAGGCTATGGGACGAAGCACTTCTCGACGCACAAGAGGTACGGTGACATCTATTATTTCATAGTCAACACTCATTTTGGTGATAGGTCATCGAACTTAACCCTTCTCTCGGATACCAAGTGAAGCATGCAGTGCTCCATGCTGCACAACGCTATGATGAAGCTATCGAAACCTTCCAAGCTATGTTCTCCGAGTTGGATACTTCTCCCGACACACAAGGTAAGCCTTGAAAAACACATGCCTCTAGATACTTGACCCTGTCTCCAGAGATGTATGTCTCTCAATTCCACGCAAAAAGGTTTATCCAAAAAGTCATTCATGATCATATGGAAAATACCCCGATTCGTCTATTTGACACCTTCACTGGTCGCTTATACGATCAAGAGGCCCAGACGAATGCCTTCCAGGCGAGCATGGAGTACAAAGAGCTTTTGTCATCATCGACAAAGCGCGCGGACCTTCAAACGGAGCGCATCCAAACAGTGGTAGCGAGGTACTTCGCTTACGTCATGCTATCACATAGGTGGGAAGCAAAGGAGCCGCGGCTGCACGACATTCAGGGCAAGAGCGTGTACGAGTTGAATTCAGTCTACGGCATCGGGAAATTGCGGCAATTCTGTGAAACTGCTCGTGATAGTGGGTACCGTTGGGCATGGAGCGATACATGCTGCATAGACAAGGAAGATAATCAGGAGCTCCCGAAATCCATCATCTCCATGTTTCGCTGGTACCAAGACTCTGCTCTCACGATTGTCTACTTGTCAGATATTTCAGTTTCTGACGCACTCGCCCAGAGCGCTTGGATCGAGCGAGGATGGACACTTCAAGAATTCCTAGCCCCTAACATTATTCTCTTCTACCGAAAGGATTGGGCCCCGTATCTTGACGATCCCTGTAGCAACCACAAGGAGTCTACGACGTTCATGCGGGAGTTCGGAGATGCTACAGGCATAGATTTACAGTCCCTCGTCGACTTCAATCAAGGGAGCATAGACCTCCGAAAGAAACTCCAATGGGCGTCGAAACGTGGCACCAAGGAGCCAGAAGATGTTGCGTACTCATTATTTGGGATCTTCGACGTCACCCCACTTATTATCTATGGCGAGGGCAAAGAGAATGCGGTCGGGCGGCTCTTGGAAGATATTGTTGCTCAGTCGCGCGACATCAGCGTCCTTGATTGGGTTGGCAAATCATCCAAACACAACAGCTGTCTGCCAGCAGATCTCACGCCATACGGAGATCGGTCGTTGCTATGCATATCTGAAGGTAATATTCAGGCATCAATTTTGTCGCTGCAAGCTGCTGGGGCTGGGGGGGTGGCTTTGGAATTATATAACAAGCTTAGCGCCACGAAATCCCTCAAATTCTCGGACAGGCGATTGCGACTGCCTTGCATCGCATTCCATGTCACCAAAGCCGAGCAGAATGGCGAAAAGAAGTATATCACGTATGACGTGGTGGTAAAGGAGCATCGTGACTTCATCACCAAGGGAAAAAAGCCGACCCAGTCCCCACGCCCTGTACAGAATTTCCTGCTCGTCCGTCCCTGGGATCATCGTCTCCTTGACGTTTTGGATGATACGGTGATTGTGGACAATTCATCCCCTCCCCCGTTCTCGTCAGATTCACATGGCGGTTTCCCTGGAGAGCAAGAGCCGCTTGGTTCAGAATTGAGGAAGCAAGCATTACGATTGACTGCTCGCCTCAGACAGCCATTCAGGGCATTTTTGCTAGCGCAGAAATCCGGCAAAACATACATGAGAATCATGTCAGATCGTGATATCATTGCACAAGTCAAAGATACGACTTCTGTTCGTGACATGATGGACTGCGTCAGGACAGTAGAGGTGGTGTAGTTTTGAAGAACGGCGGCATTTTGAGACGACCGTTCCTTGTACATTGACATTTTAAATTTCTTATACACATATATATCCCTTGGATAATCTAACCTACGACGGGTAGCTACTAGTACTACTTACAGCAAAGCAGACGTCGCTTTAAGTTGTAGTTCTAGTATACTATACACATGGTTGTATATGGCCACAAACCAGTGTCCTTTGTCCGAACTTTGGGACAAGTTACCAAGGCAGTATACATAGCGCCTTATTTCACCGCCGCCCGCACATTACCTTCCAGCATTTGTATCTTTCAGACATCAATACAGTTCTCGTCCATACATGATATATGTAGCGTTCTGCGAACGGCTGTGATGAGTCACATAGAAGGATTAAGTATAGATCACCCGAATCCCAATCGTGGTCACCTGTTGATCAGTATAGAACTACATAAGTGCAATAATCTAGTAGTGACGAGCCACCATCCTCCGAAGACAAAGTGGCAACTGTCATGGTACAGATGAGAGATCTCTGCTTCCAAGAGATGCATACCGCTACAATATCTCTAGCGTCCTGACCATGTCCGGAATAGAAGAAAGGTCTTTGGCTTGTGCAATAATATCATGATCTGATGCGATTCTCTTGTATTCTCCGCCGTGCTGCTGCGCTAGCAAAAATGCGCCAAAAGGCTGCTCAAGACGAGCAGCCAATCGCAAGGCTCGATCACTCGGTTCTGAATCAACCGACTCCGGTGTTTCAGGGAACTCGCCAGGCGAACGCTGTAATGGAGATCCGGGCGCAGATCAATAACCTTCCTCACTTTCTGTGTCGTCAGCAACGTCAGGCAGCTCTGCCAAGCCAGCCGGCTCCGCGAAGTCAGGAAGCTCGAGGAGATGACGATTCCACGGACGAACAAGCAAGAGAGATCGACGTCTGAATGTCGTCTCGGGACAGAAATGGCACAGTGTATGGCGAGGCTTTGTATAAAGAGTGATGTCGGCCGGTAGACAACCATTGAATTCGGATGATTGTTAGAGTTCGTGACGTCGTTAATCTGGTCGATGCAACACGTATTAATCCATGCCCAGCGGTACCCTTCATCACGAGCGGTTTTACAGAATGACTGCAACTTCGCGATGGCGCCAACAACATCTAAGTCGTATACCACCTTACCCCGCATGTCATGCAGCAATGACTCCCTTCCCTCCTACCTATGCGATAGCATGACATAACGGAAGTGCATTGCCACCACGTCTTGGACGTGCTCCATCTGGAAGTCTGCAGGCTTCGTTGTGGATGACAAAAGTTCTTTGTACTCTGCACTCATTCTGAAGGTATTGATCTGTACCTCGCGATTGCATTAGCGCCCAGTGGAGGTGTTGATTAGACGATGCGGAGCGTCATCGAGTTGAACCTTAATGCACTCTTCAATAGCGCCTTCTACTTCGGATGGACTAACATACTGTTGGCGCAAGTCTGGACAGAGAGTCAATAATGTTGAAGGATGTGCTATTTGGAGGCGTACTTTGTGTTTGTGTGTCAGGAGCATTTTCCAACTTGGAGAGCATAATTTTGAAGGTCTCGGTGGCTTCATCATATCGGTGTGCGCCACAGAGTGCCGCATGCTTCGATTGATATCCAAAGTAAGATGAGGGTTTGAGTTCGACGGCCTGCGTATCACCAAAATAAGCGTCGAATACGCAATAGTAACTGAACTGACATCGCACCTTTTCCGCGTCCTGGAGTGCATATCCCATAGCATTTGTCCCGACCTCGCTTTGCTGCGGTTCGCAAAGATGGTATCGGTTGTAAAATCAAGGTTGATTGCCAGAGTAAAACTCAATAGCCCTGTCGTAATCACCCGCAGCAAGGGCAGTATCCCCGCTCGCAACGAGGTCGGTCACTCCGGCAGTTGAATAGAGTACGCTGCAATCTTGTTTGAAGGCTATTTGAAATGTGAGTGAAGGTTGTTGCCAGAGTGACATTGTGAAGACTTGCCTCTGGACCAACTTGAATCGAGGGAGTTGGCCTTTGTTACTTCGACACTCGTATCCATCATGTATCAATACGTTTCTTGAAGCCTGCCCGCGCGGAGGACTGTATCGCACTGTCTTTGGTTTGCAGTTCGCTACAGTGACTCGAGGTACCACCCGAACAGCTGGACAAAGCGCTCAATAGGTATGCAAGGCATTGGTGGTATGCATCATATCAACGCACCACAAAGTCTACGTAAATAGAATGAATGAAACGAATGGCTGCGTTCGATGACCAGACATCAACCTTGACAGCGGCAGTGAAGTGGTCAGCAGCTTCATTGTAATGCGCGCCATCCAAGGCATTTATTCCCAATTGGACACACAAATATGCCTGATGTGCAAATTGATTTCAACAAGAATCCAGGTTTTGATTTAGATGATACTTACTTCCACAATTTGACAGGCAAAAGTATCGGCACTGGGACAAAGGGCAGCAAGCTCTTGGATATGGATATGATATGATCAACAGAAGAGGATATAACGTCCTTGAATCTCTGTCAGTGAACGTAGCACCAGATCAAAAGCTTTCATCGCGTCCTGGATTTGCATTTTTCCGCAAAGGCCAATGCCTTTCGAGATACAGCCTATCAAAATTCAATGAGGGCTTGATGGTGATGGACTATGTGACCATAAACGTTAGGTCATGTAAATTCGATTATCAGTGTATCTCACCTTGACTGCATCATGAAGCGCATGATCGACTGTGTTTGTATTTTGAGGAGCATCCAGCTTGGCAGCGGTGGACGGAGCTTCTTGCCCATCACCGATGCCTGTGTCCTTCTTGTCAGCCTCGCAGACAAAATCAACCATTGCTAGTGCATAATCTTGAGGAGGGAACGACACAAATTGCTCAAGCCATCGATAACAGAAAACCGATACACGCACACCCGCCGCAGTCGCCACCGCGGGCACAATCGCAGCATTTAACAAGATATTTCGACCATTTCAACCGTTCGACAAGGCTGTTATGGAGTCTCTGCGGCGGTAATCAGGATGAGGATGGTCTGGCCAGTGTGAAGACTGGTGTCAATGGTGTGAAACATTTCCTTTCACTGACGACGCTGACGTTAAAGTTGATTCATCCCCCTTCTTGACGCCGCAGTCACGCTTGAGGGGTATTTTCGCGACGTGGAAGGAACCGTGTACTTGCAGCACTGCCCGTGGCAGCACCTGCGACAATTTTTCAAGGAAAGAAGTGCTTCCTTTCGTAATATATCAGGGTAAGAACAATGAATGAATCCCAGATACTCAAGGCTTGTCAAGTTGACATGTGTTGCTACCAGGTTATCGAGCATTCACCAAGTATAAGGACAAGGAATGACTTAGTGATCTGCCACCAAGATGATGGCAACTTGCGTGCTTATGAAATTGCGTAGTAAGCGACTTGAAGTATTTACCACACTCCGTTATCAGCCTCGCATCAACCTTTTATCTGCAACCATGTAACTATATATAAATACAGGGCTAGTCCCGCTCTCCTCATCTAGCTAGTCCACCATGTCCATCCCTCCATTCGATTCCACTGCCTACTCTACTTACACCCAATCACCCAATCCAACATGGAGCTATGGTCAGAGAGTCGACTCCACTCCTGCTGGGAAAGACTGGCTCGCAGGTGAATCTGCAGGGTGGAAAGTGTATAACACAGCAGAAACAGACAAGGGGTACGTACTCCCCGACCTGTTGTTCAGCCGCAATCGTGACAGCGATCGACAGCGATATCTACAAGCTCTTGATCTCGGGCATCGTACCACGTCCCATCGCATTCGTGTCCACGATCAGTGAGGATGGCATAGAGAACCTAGCACCGTTCAGGTAAGACACACTTCTGTTATCTAGCACGCTCTGCACGCTCACCATCTACTAGTTGGTTCAACACAGTGAGCAATATAAAACCATGTCTCTTGATCGATTCAATAACTTCTTCCCATAGGTCACGAATAACCCGCCTATCATCTCATTCGCATGCAACCATAGCGCTCCGGGCCTGCTCAAAGACACGACCACGAACTTGAAGAACAGCCAAGGATTTACTGTGAACATCATCAGCGAGCCGTTCGTCGAGAATGCGAATGCAACTGCCATAGACGCTCCTTTCAGTTTCGACGAGTGGAGTCTCAGCGGTCTGACAAAGGAAAAATGCGTATGCGTGCACCTTTGTGGTGCGTTATATGCGCTAACAACAAGGTGTTCAGGTGCAAATAAAAGCCTCCCGCGTCAAGGAAAGCGCTTTTAGCATGGAGTGCGAGGTAATTTCATTTCATGCCGAGTCCGCTCGCTCGCTAACCATGCGGCCTCCCAACAGCTCTACAAATCCATAGATATCACTCACCCAGTCACAGGCGAGCACAACAGTACGCTCATCCTCGCGCACGTCAAGTACATCCACGTGCGCAAAGACGTGCTCACAGAGAAAGGTGTCATCGACCTGACAAAGTTCAAGCCTGTCGCGCGTTTGGGCGACATCTCATATGCGCGTGTTGGAGATGCATACAGGATCGCCCGTCCAGCATGGGCGCAGGACGAGGCGAAGATACAAGAAGCGTTGGCGACTCTCTCATCCCTATGAAATAGAATGCAGGAGGCCAACTTGCTGTTTCTTTGGTAACATATACCATAGATCATAAGACAGGTAATACATATCAGCATCCACACGTGATCGAGTCCGTTGCCATTTCCATTTCTCATGCCCGAGGTAGTCCTACCTTATAATTGACTAGCATGGTAGCGAGTGAGGAATTTGTAGGAAAAGATGAAGACTGCATATCGAGTGTACTAACACGTCGTTTGTGCTCTTCCTAGATGTGCATGTCGCGAGCTGAATACTACGCACATTCCACGGCAAGGCTGTTAGCGAGTTCGAAGGGGAAAGCGAACAGATCGCGTCACATGCTTACAAGACGCGTTATAAAGATAATCGCGAAGACGAGCAAGGAAGAACGTTTAGAGATTTTCGTTGTGGCGTTGGGATGTGCGTTGGAGCGGGGAAATCACTGTATGCGATTCTGCTGCTAGGTGTGAGTGTATATGTCGGATGTATATATACGTTTTCGAACAGTTGACTAGGTCGGTCGAGGCAAAGGGATCGTGGAGTCTGAACAAGGTAAGATAATGAAAGTCTTTGAGTCGCTAGGTCGCAGGCTGATACTCCGAAAACGCAAAATGATATTGCCGCTACTATTGATCCACGAGAGCATGGTGTCTACGACCGATGCAACTATTGTACTGAGCAGTTTGGGCGAAGGCGCGCAGCGCCTCCCGATCCTGCGGGTGAGCTGCGAGGGTGGGAGGGAAAAGGAAACCATTGCGAATCACCTGGGACAGGGGAATGGGCGCAGTCCAGACCACTGGAGGGGAAGAGCGGTGAGCAGCATTGGGTGTTGAAATGGGAGCGGCGAGCGGGGGAAAAGAAAGGAGGAAAGATAAACGACTGAAACGAGAGGATGCGTCGTCGCAGTACAAAGACAAAAGGTTCGTACTGCTTCCGACGCTCGGGCAAAGACCTAACTCGGTTACATAATAGGAATGTATCCGCGTGACTCGGATGCGCTCTTCGCATCAATGAGTCACGTGGACGACTTCGAATGTCTTCTTCATGATCCAAGAGCGATCATTGCCGGCCGGTCGCGCCAGTCTTGATAGCCCATCACGCAACCATCACGTTGAGGCAAATGTTCAACAATCTCGTGGGGAATTTGCTGTAACTTGGTGTCCTAGGCGAGCATCCATAAGTACCCACTGCTTATCCTCTAACTACTATCTCGTAAAAATCCACGTGCAGGATTCGAACAACAACCTAACGACGACTGATCACACTGCCGTCTGGCGTTAATATATCGTTTCACGACTTGAACACTTGAATCCGACTAGATCAATATCCACGTACGTCGCCCTTCGAGATCATCAATATCCGCTCACCTTATCATTCCAAAGTAGTACGTTGTTCTATTGCATCTTACAATTGGTGTCACAATTTATCATCAGCAAGACATGCCGGACGATCAAGCTTTAAGATCAAGTTGGGAGAAGCTGTCTCACGTCTTTGTCAAGGGCGCTGAGTATGACTCTCGTGAATGCCAGCCTCATCCGAGAGATTTGGAAGGGTCCTGGTTAGATCTTACCAACTGTGTTCATGCATTATTGGGCTGCCGAGAGAAGAGTCAGCTGATTTGGCTTCATGGGGCGGCGGGTGTCGGAAAGTCTTCTGTTGCGTTCAATATAGCTGAAAGGATGAGGATAAAAGAGCCTGGGGATTGGGAAAAGCGGCTCGCAGGTTCTTTCGTTTTCTCGCGCAAACACACGAAACGCTCTACGACTGGGTATTTTTTTGCGACACTTGCTTACCAGGCAGCAAGCATTCATCCTCATTTCAAAGAGATCGCGACAGAATCCACTCTAGAGAATCCAGCCCTTCTTGACCCCGACAAGTCTCTTCGCGACCAGATGGAGAAGCTCTTTCTCTGGCCTCTTCGGAGACTTCGGCTCAGATCGGGCGTCAAGTGTCCGCCTTTGGTGTTCGTCGTTGATGCTCTTCATGAATGTACATCCAAAGCTGAGCTTGCTAATCTCATCACCCTGCTTGCCCAAGTGCTTCGCGATCCTCATGTACCTGTGATCCACATCCTGCTCACGAGTAATTCTCAAACACATATCCGTGAAGCTTTTCAGAGAGCAGGAGCACACTCCCTGCTGTCTGAAATACGAACGAGCACTTCTGGCAAGATTCTTGCTATGGACGTGCCATTCCGTGGCTCATGCGCAACTGAAGACTTGCCACGCATCCTCGCTATAAATACGGA
Organism: Suillus americanus; assembly: GCA_016695465.1. Classification (NCBI taxonomy): domain Eukaryota; kingdom Fungi; phylum Basidiomycota; class Agaricomycetes; order Boletales; family Suillaceae; genus Suillus; species Suillus americanus. The sequence continues at coordinate 54,967 of MU177946.1, read as the reverse complement.
ACCCCGTAACGCGTGCATGACTGGGGACTTGCTAACCGCTGAAGAGCTGTTAACGCAAGAGATTCAAGGCAGCGGTGTCAACAACCACCAGTCTTACGCAAATCGGTCATTTGTTATGGCGCGGAAACATAACTGGGACCACGCGCTCCAAGACGCACTTGAGGTACGATCCGTTGATCCATCATGAACCCTCTGCTAACTTTCATAATGATGCAGTCTGTCAGCTCCTACCCCTCGTTGACAGGTTATACCTCCGAGGGTATTGCCCTGTGCGGAAAAAATGACCTCCGGGATGCGGTAAGGGCATTTGACCTTGCATCCCTGTTCACAAAAAGTGATTCAGAGACCACTCTTCTTCTCTTGATTAAGGCAAGGACGCCAATCTCTTCGCTCGTATTCCTTGCTTCAACATAGTCCTTAGGCCGTTGCACTGTTCAATGCAAATCAGCATGAGGATGCAATGTTGCGGGTCCAAGACTTGGCTGCTGTTTGTCCCAAAGCCGACACTCTTGCGTGTCGTGTTGTGGAAGTGAGTTTTATCTGTTCTGTGGCTTCTGCCGAACCCAGGTTCGTGGGTGACACCGATTTTTCTTAACTCTGCACACCAGGCATATCTATGCGTCCAGCTGGGTACCAATGCCTTAGACGGCGGGTGCCACAGCGAAGCTGCGGACCACTTCGCTGCAGCTGTCAAGCTCAGCGCTTTCGCATCACAGTTGGACATTCATGCTAAATACCAAGACTTTGTGGTGGTACGTGAACACAATGCAACCGTGAGTTTTTGTTTGTGCCTAACGGGGTGCTTTGTCTAGCTCTTCGGGTGGGACCTCAAGTCCTTGTGGGAAAATGCAAACAAGAAAAAGTGTGACGCACTCCTTCGTGCAGGTAGGCTTGGAGAAGCCGTCGAATCGCACCGATACATGATGGATGTGAGTGACGAAACTATGAAGGCGAGCTGCCTTGAATGGTCTACTGGCAAGTCTTCATTATTGTTACCCGGGCTACAATCCTCACGCGCATATAACTTAGCTTTCATGCGAAAATGCAGCGCGCTCTATGCTGCCAATGGAGTTGTCGAACTTGCTGCGAGTGGAGATGCTGCCTTGGCTGAGAAGGACTATGACCGGGCTATTGAACTATACTCAGCGGCGATTGAGCTGGACTCTGCAACTGATACCATCTTTGCAAGCCGAAGCAAGGCGAGGTTGTTGAACATGCTATGGGAGGATGCCCTTCTCGATGCGGAAAAGGTGCGATGGCATCTGTTTCACAATAGGCCATACTCATTTCAGTCATCCATAGGTCATCGAACTCAACCCTTCGGCTTATATTGGATACCAGCTGAAGCACGAGGCGCTTCACGGCGCGCAATGTTATGACGAAGCCATCGAGGCTTTCCAAATCATGTTGTTAAAACTGGATGAGGCTTCCGACTCACAAATACAAAGTAAGCTCGGAATAATACAGGTGTCAAATGATTGACCCTTTGTCCAGAGCTGTACCAACACTGTATCAGTCCATTTGAAGCAGAAAGCGCTATTCGACAAGTCCTTCATGCTCACCTCGACAATGCCCCACTTCGGCTAATCAACACGTCCAATGGGCGCATGTGTGATCGAGTGGCCCAGACAAATGCTTTCAAGACGAGTGCAGAATACAAAGAGCTGTTGGCATCTATAATCAAGGATGCAGACCTCCAATTGGAGCACATCCAAGACGTGGTGGCCAAGTACTTCCGTTGGGTCATGCTATCACATAGGTGGGGAGAAAAGGAGCTCCTGCTGCAAGACATCCAAGACAAGGTCGTGTACGAGTTGGATTCAGTCGACAGCATCATGAAGTTGCAGTCATTCTGCGAAATTACTCGTGATGCGGGGTTCCTATGGGCGTGGATGGACACGTGTTGCATTGACCAGAAAAACAATGTCGAGCTCCAAAAATCGGTCAACTCCATGTTTGTTTGGTATCACAACTCAGCGCTTACAATCGTCTATCTGTCGGACGTTCTGCCTTCGTCCAAGTCTTGCACGCTGGCCAGGAGTGCCTGGAATAAGAGAGGATGGACGGTCCAAGAATTCTTGGCTCCTAAAGTCATTCTTTTTTATCGTCAGGATTGGACCCTATACCTCGACCACCACTCTACCAACCACAAAGAGTCCACGACGATCATGCAGGAGTTGGGAGATGCTACAGGCATAGATTTACGGTCCATCATCACCTTCCGTCCAGGGATGAGAAGCCCCCGAGAGAAACTCCAATGGGCATCGACACGTATCACCACGTTGCAAGAAGACATCGCGTACTCATTATTCGGCATCTTCGGTGTCCACCTACCCGTAATGTATGGCGAGAACAAACGAAATGCGCTCGGGCGGCTCTTGCAGGAGATTGTTGCTCATTCGGGCGACGTCAGTGTGCTTGACTGGGTCGGGAAATCATCCGAATTCAATAGCTGTTTGCCAGCGGACATCACCTCGTATCAAGCTCTGCCATGCCAGTTGCCATCTCTTTCTGAAGATGATATTCAGACATCGGTTTCATCGCTACAAGACGCTGCAGTTGTAGAGATGGCTTCGGGATTGTACCGTGAGCTTGGCTCCCTGAGGGCTGCTCGCTTCGCGCACCGCCGGCTGCATCTGCCTTGTATCGCATTCCTCGTCACCGAAGTCAGAGGGAAGTCTGGTCAAAACCAGGGGGCCAATCTTACGTATCAAGTCAAGGCCAAAGGGCTTCATGATTTGCTGATCACCACGGAAGACAGGCTGATCCAGTTTTGGCCGGGGAGACCCGCTCTGCAAACATTCTTTCTTGTTCGTCCATGGGACCGTGATCTCCTGGAGCTGCCTGACTTTGCGGCGCTTCCTGGACACGCAGAGCCTCCCGACGGCGAGCAGAGCATGGAAGAATGTTGGGCCTCACCTGGGTCTCCATTGGACGATATTCGTCCTGTGCCCCCTGGAGAAAAAGTGGCGGTTGATTTGAAGTCTTACTCACAAGCATTGCGATTGATGGTTCGCCTCGGACAGCCGTTTAGCGCATTTTTGCTAGCACAGCAACGCGGCGGGGAATACAAGAGAATCGCGTCAGATCGTGTTATCGTTGCACAAGTCAAAGACACTGCGTCTATTCGCCATATTATAGATGTCAGGACACTAGAGATATTGTAGTGTACACATTACTATGAAGGATACCTCAGGCTGACCCTGTGTTACATGTATGCACCTATGATTGTACAGTGCACCCATACCCTGGCAGGAAATCCAGATCATCTTGAGATCCGATACGTACCAACTTGCCAAGGTCGAGTTTGGAGTTTGAATCTACATGGGGTGGCAGGATCACGTGGTGTAAATATCGAATATCGAATATCGAATGATCAGTCGGATTCAGTCCTTCTTCGCCTGTCCAACGTACAGGACCTAAGTTGTATGCCACCACGTACACCCGGATTCTGCAACGAATGGCAGTAAAAACGCATACTTGGATTACCCTTTGGTTTGTCCTCACTGCGCCTGTCGTCTTCTGGGATGCGGGATACTGTTTCATGCGGTACGTATCCTTGCCCTTGTCTCATGCTCTCGAATTAACAGGATTACGCAAGTCCACGATCCATGCTCGGGGGAGACCTCCACTGGATCTGGAAACCGTATGAGATATACCAGAATGTTGATCTTGTGAGTGCACTTCCATGACGAACCACATCTCGTAATCGACTGTCTCCACTAGGTTTATGGTACCAAAGCTCTAGAGGAGAATAATGGGTTTACAAACGCACAATGTTCGTGCCTCTCGTGCTCAATTACTCTGACTGACTGACTCCCCCCTTTTAGCTGTCCTCAATATCGTAGAGACACTCATGAGTCTCGCATACGTGTACTTGGCACACGTCTCGGGCTGGTCTCCTGCTCCCCTCATTGGGTTTGCAACAGCGACCATGACGTTGTCTAAAATAGTTTTATACTGGGCACAGGAGTACTTCTGCGGCTTCTGTGCCATCGGACACAACACCATGTCTGATCTGATCGTATATTTTATCATACCCCATGGGTACGTGTTCGTTTTTCATTGGTTTGACACGTCATAACTATTTTTTTTCGGTGTAGATTCTGGATCGTCATCCCTAGCTTGATCATCGTGAGACTAGGAAAGGACCTCGCTGCCTCACTCCATGTCGCGGAGCGCGCTGCAACCAAGACTGCTTCTGGAAAGCAGAAATGATGGATTCCCCAGACTACCGAATAAGACGAAATGGTTTATTTACAATTACAACCTATAGGTTTATGTACGTCGATTGTTGTATAAATTGCTCTGGGATGGATTCGACTTATTTTTATTTTTTTTGGCTGTGATTCAGTCCGGAGCTTGTGGCGTGGATTGTCCTGCTACGCGATCCCTGCTTGTCGATCAGGAGGATTTATCCTTCTGACGATGATAGTACTGTATCCTTTTGGATAGGGAATGTTCTCTCTGCAGCACCCGGTCGCGGCCTTGTCGTACCGCTCCCGACCACCCGTGCATTATTAACATGACGATAGGCGTATGCAGTATGATATCATACATACAGGTCAAACCACCGCAGTAGCTTCAAGTTGCTTATGTTGTTTGTGCGAGCCCAGCTTGCATCCTCAGTGGCGAGACGAGATACGATCAAACGGATTCCACAAGAAATCGCCAGTGTCTCACCAATTTTACGGTGCTTGTTTTCGCCCAGGTTCGTACTACTTCGGAATGTTGTGTGCATCTCGTGTTTGTATTGTTAAACAATTGTATTGCCTCTAACTACTGATCTAATGTTTGTTTTCAGACTGCAGTGTGAAGTATTGTCCACTGCGTCAAGCCTCGACCCCACCTTGTCAAGTCTGATGCAGCCTCTGTACTTTGTACTATCACGTTAAGCCCTAACCTTGTCATGGAAAGCTTCAGTCAGGCTGGGTCAAGCACTACTCACACCACGACAAGTTCTCCTCAACATCTTCGCAGCCTCTGTACTAATGTAAACCTCCGCACTTGCCTGTACCGCGTCAATGTCTTATCAACGCCGTGTCACACTCCACCTTGCTCGTCAGGACTGTCAGTGTTACTTAGGTACATTTTCAACCGGTCATATAAATGGTTTTCTAACAGCGCCTTCTTCGTCCTAATAGAATTATATGTTGTACACTGTTGTTGCTCATGGGCAGTAATAAAAATTGGTTGCATTACTCTTACCAATGGGGTACCAACATCTACCATTATGTGGCAGAAACCTGGACTCTTCACTCTCTGGAAGGATTCAGTGCGATTGGAAATGGGATATATCCGAGGTACCCGTGAGCAGTGCCAGGACGCTACATTGCCAAAGTGAGTCGATATCCGTGACAGCGTATTAACTGACATGTCACGAGGTATTCTGTAGCATCATTTTGATATTCGGATGGAGTAGGCTTTGAGTAGGCTATAATTTACTCTTCTCGTTCTTGCTTCTAACGTGTTGCGCCTATAGTGGGAGCACAAATTATGCATTTGCAGAATTATACCCATGCATATACCAAATTTAAATATAGATGGTCCAGCTGATAAGTCGAACCAACCTGAAACATTCAGAAGGTCAGTACAGAGCTTCGCTTCGTTTTCATCGGGCTCACGACACCACTAACTGTTTTAGATTCCTGGGCGTTCATCATATCAAGGAGCAGGATTTGGAAATGATAGAGTAGGGCTGGTAAAGGGGGCTGAAAGTGCGTAATAATCATATCGAGCCAATCATCAAGGGTTCCGCGCCCGTCTTCGTCGTGGCTAGCTATTTTTTCTTCCCTCACGGGTCCCGCCTCCTGAATTGGAAGCAGGGGCGCTCTCTTACTTGAAATGTCAGTACAGGTCCTTTGAATCAGACTCAAATGAATTATCCTTCATCAGCGGGTTCAATTGAGCTACAGAGCGCTCTGTAGCACTCTGTAGCGAATTACGTTTCCCTGATGTTTCGCAGTCACTGACCAAGATTTCCTTCCGGGCGGTCGCTCCCGCGAAGATGCATCACTGAAAGCATCTTTGTCTGTGTCTAAATGTTGTATTATACAACACACTCCAATTGTATGGCATGTGGAGGCACATCATGTTATCAAGGTTTCCAAACTGTCAGACACACGAGCTTCCACAGAGGGCCCTGGAGGTTTTAGCTCAGAGTCAAAATGCATGATGCCAAGAGGCTTTCCACTGCAGGCTCTTTTCGAATCCTAAAATCCGCTAGCGACGTGTACAGGCCCGGGGACACACGATGAGCCATTTACGCTGCTATAGTTGAAGCTATGCACGTACTTATCAAATTGCGTGTGGTAAGGCAAGTAGCAAGCAGTTTCATGTACTTACACATGTGACATGGATCCGTTATCAACACTATCAGCCTCGTAGATCAGCGCTTGAGCCTCGTATCTGTGAAAACTAGCTTCTATCTACAACCATGAAACTGAATATAAATTCAGGGCCTGTTTCGCTCTTTTCATCCAGCTAGTCCACAATGTCAATCCCTCCATTCGATTCCACCACCTATTCCACCTACACCCAAGCACCCAATCCATCATGGGCGTATGGTCAGAGAGTCGACTCCACTCCTGCCGGAAAAGACTGGGTCGCAGGCGAATCTGCTGGGTGGAAAATCTATAACACGGCAGAAACAGACAAGGCGTACGTACTCCTCAACCAATTGTTCATCCGAAATTGTGACCGCGATCGACAGTGATCTCACCAAGCTCATGAATTCGGGCATCATACCACGCCCCATCGCATTCGTGTCCACGATCAGCGAGGAGGGCATAGAGAACCTGGCACCGTTCAGGTAAGACACGCTTCCGCTATCTAATGCGCTCTGCACACTTACCTGGCTTGCATCCACCAGTTGGTTTAACACAGTGAGCAATGCACAAGATACATATCTCTTCATCAATTCCATAATCTCTTTCCATACTAGGTCACGACCTGCCCGCCCGTCATTTCAATCGCATGCAACAACAACGCCCTGGGCGGCCTCAAAGACACAGCGGCGAACTTGAAGAACAGCCAAGGATTTACTGTGAACATGATCAGCGAGCCATTCATCGAGAATGCAGATAGGACTGCCATAGACGCTCCTCCCGGCTTCGACGAATGGACTATCAGCGGTCTCACAAAGGAAAAATGCGTATGCGTGCACCTTTATGATACGATATATGCGCTAAAAACAAGGTGTTCAGGTGCAAGTAAGAGCCTCCCGCGTTAAGGAAAGCGCTTTTAGCATGGAGTGCGAGGTAATTTCATTTCATGCCGAGCCCACTCACTCGCTAACCATGCTGCTTCCCAACAGCTCTACAAATCCATAGATATCATCCATCCAGTCACAGGCGAGCAGAAGAGCACGCTCATCCTTGCGCACGTCAAGTACATCCACGTGCGCAAAGACATGCTCACAGACAGAGGTGCCATCAACCTCACAAAGTACAGGCCTGCCACGCGTGTCGGCGACATCACATATGCTCGCGTTGGAAATGCATACAGGATCCCTCGTCCAACATGGGCGCAGGACGAGGCGAAGATAAAAGAAGCGTTGGTGACTCTCGCGTCGCTATGAAATTAAACGAAGGTGGCCAGTTTGTTGTTTTTTTGGTAACGATGTATTCATTATGAGACGGGCAATATATATCAACATCCACGCGTGATCGAGTCCGTTGCCATTTCTCATCCCTGAGGTGGTCCTTCCTTAAAATTGACCAGCAAGGGCGTCAAGTTACTAGTGAGTGAGGAATATGAAGGCTTTCGTACACGAAGGGTACCCACTGTTCTCCGCTGGTGACAACGCCCCTGACAGCAAATAAGCTATCATAAAGTTAGACTACCTCAGGGAACATAGAACGACAGAGAGCTGACCCCTGCAATTGGCAATACGAAGCCGCGGCAATTGCAGCCTGAGGCAGAGTGGTCCGAACGTGATCGCGCTTGGCTTCGAAGATGTTGGACATCATTGGTCCCTCGATGTATCCAGGATTTTCCAGTGCTGTGGTCGGATCGCCCAGGAGGTATTCTAAAAACGGTTCAAAGCCACTCTAAAATACGACGGAAAATAACCAACCGGTGTACCGAGCGGGGAGTTCAGTCACCAGGGAGTCGACGACGCCAATAAACGAACATTTGCCAGAGTCTCGGTTGAAGGTCGTTCTAGTAGGGAGAGGAAATTCTGAAATTATGTTCACCGCCGTGTCGCCCTGACATATGACTGATACAACTCTCAACAAGAGCATGTTGATCAAGATGCGACATCCAGCTTCCGTCTTTGGAGTTTAAATGAATATACAGTCGATCACGGAAATCAGCCACTATAACATACCACCATTGCGACGTGACCACGCACTAAACTTATCAGAAATCGTGTAGTGTCAATCGGAAGACACCCTGGTGTTTCATCCAATCCAAGGTTTTCGAGTTCTCGCCTCTTGTCGCTGATCAGAAAAAATGGACCAGATGATATCTTCAATGAAAGGAGCGTCATTGGATCCACCTTAGAGAAGGAGGTGCTAAGGAGAGGCTGGTCAGCGCTGTGAACAATTCAGCATCATTCAGCCTTTGTCACATTAACATCTTCCAATTTGTCACGCAGTTCTTGGAGTCCATCGATTATACCAGCAGGCAAATCCTCGTCTCTTTCATCAAGGTTGGAACGAAATTCCTCAAGCTTATAAAGCAGTTCGGTTGTATCTTCTACAGTTAGGTCTGAAAGCTTTCGTTGTTTGGCAATGGGATGATGTGCGATGCACCGACAGATGTGAGATCGGAGAAACACAGGGATTTGATTGTCAGAGGTTAGTTGTGGCTCAAGCGTTCATGTGAGTTGAGGATCAAGTGACTTCGTGTGAAAAATCGACGGGTCCTATGATACCAATTGGACCTTTCGGCGTCGCAAAGTACGTTCTTCCGCCTCTTTTTAGATGATACCTAGTGCCCTGTACGACATGCTTGGTCCTCGGTGTCTCATGCCAGCATTGGGCAAAGCCTGTGACTAGTAAGTACATAGTCAGCCTATGCGTGTTTCCTCGTCCCCCTTTCACTGCTGACTTGGTGTAAAACATTCATTGACAGGAGACGCTCATCCAGAAATAAATAGCTGTGACCCTAGATGATGGCTCCTACATCCTCACTTTCGCCACGTTGATATTGAGCGCTTTCTCTCTCTATCTTTTACCTCCATGACCCACACATTCTTCATTCTGCAACAGGACGTTTATAAGGCCAAGCATGAGCCCATAACCGTTGAAGAAGTTGACGAGAACAACGTTTCTTCTCCAGCCTTGCAGCGTCTTATCGATTCAGCTCAAGGCGTCGCCATTGGGGTGGCAGCCACGTACCATCGCCCCAACTGTACTCTCTCGTCTTTAGCATTTGCCACGCTCACCAGAGCGCTCGTCGTCCACTTCTTTGCTGCAAAGAAACAGAATCGGCAGCACCGGAAGAAGAAGGGCCAGGCAAAACACCCTCCGGTTTCCCCAGGACGCACCCTCATACAAGACCAAATATTGTGTAATCCTGACATCCAACTGTACGGGTACAGGATAGACAGGATTGCACTTGGTCTCTACCTGGACCTCTCACTTCGGATCAATGCCGCAGTTGACATCCTGTCGGTGTCTGACAGTAAGCGGCGCTACCTCGAGGCAACTATGGACGCCTTGGGCGGCGAGCACTTACTCCAGAAGCAGAACGTAAAAGTTCTCTTTGCTCATAGAGAAGGGGACGCAACAACCAAGGATGTGGCGCTCCAGGCTTGGGCAGCATATCGCACTGTTGCATTTCCTCACATGGTGTCCAAATTTGCTTGCATACCTCGAATCGCCACAGACACGATGCCAGATGTAGTATGTAATCTTTGTCAGGTCGTAGACTCCTTCATCTAATCCATCATGTAGTATCTGAACGCCCTTGCCAAGATTTCTCGCGATGCTGAAATCTTGGAGTCTTCAAAGCCAAGGAGAGTCGTCAACACCGTTAAAAATGACTTAGGCATCTCCAGAGACGGTAATCTCAATCTCGAGTGCACTCGCTTCAGAACGCGCATAATGAAAAACAGAGATCAAGTATGTACATTTATGAGACATTATACAACCGACTCTGAATGTTCGCACTTACAGGTTATCCACATCGAAACGCAGAACGCAGGTCGGAAGTCAACGATCACTGGTCGCGCACGGCAAATAGATGGAAGACAGGCTTATATCAACGTCAAAGGCGCTGTGCATGCTTCGAGCAAGGTCCTCCGTGTGACCACCATCGGGAAAGAAGACTTAACAGCCGCTGAAGCATACAGAGAATCTGTAGTGCTAATGGCGCTTCAAGGCACCATCACGTTGACCCATCATCCATTCTTCTGCAGTATCTGGGCACCGTCATTAAAGATCTCGTGGCCGCCTCTAACCGGGGATGCTTCCAGCACACCATTCGTTTACGATCCGAGCGGTACATTGAACCATTCGCAATATGAAGCAGTGGAGCGAATTCTTTCGCAAGCAGACAGAGATCGTGTATTGCTTATTCAGGGTCCTCCTGGTACTGGCAAAACAACAGTCGTAGCAGCCAGTGTCGACAGTATCGTCAGGACTGGGCACGAGGATCGTACAGTTTGGCTCGTGGCACAGTCGAACGTCGCTGTCAAGAATATCGCAGAAAAGCTTGACAAGGTTGGCTTCCGTGAATTCAAGCTTCTGGTATCCAAAGACTTTCATTATGACTGGTATGTCGCACCTTCTTCACATCTCCGTCATACTGGATGTTCGTGTTGCAGGCATGAACACCTTTACCAGAGACTAGAACATTGTTTTATACGATCCGACATGTTAATTTGTGGGCCTGTTGCCACCGAGCGGCTTTTGCTCGACGCACACACAGACACAAAAACAAGAGTTATACTTTGCACGTTGAGTATGCTGTCCCATCCTCTTATCAGCGAGGTTATTCGTCAAGTCCCAGTTGAGACTGTGATATTCGACGAGGCAAGTCAAATCGAAGTAGGAGACTATTTGCCTCTGCTTCAGCGTTTCCAGCCCACCCTCCAAAAGATGGTGTTCATCGGTGATGACAGGCAATGTGAGACTCTGGTAGTCATTCCATCGTTGATTTTTACTGACTTGGATCTTAGTGGCGCCATTCGGCCAAGATGATCTTGGGAAGTTACAAAGTGTTTTTGAGTTCCCGCATCTCCGAAAGTGGGCACACTTTTTGGATACCCAGTGTAAGCTCGTATCTCGACTTCGTCTCTTCGTCGTTTCAACTCCAGATCCAAGACCGTATGCCACTTGTCATCGGCACCTTCATTTCCCGTCATGTGTATGATCAGAAGTTGATGACCGTGCACGCCATCAACAGCAGGGCAGCATGTCGTTTCTTGGATGTCAAAAAGGGTAAGGAGGAGAAATTGGGAAAGAGCTGGGCAGTATGTTTCTCCTCCTAACCCTCGTGATATGCCAGCTCACATCGTTTGCATTAGAATCCACAAGAAATATCCGTGGTTATCCACCTCGCCCGGATATACCATGGGCAGGGGAAGCAGTTCAGGGTTATCACTCCGTATGATGGTCAGAGGTCTGCGATAGAAAAGCAGCTTGAATTAGCGAAGCTTCCCTGGGAAAACAAATGCTTCAACGTGGACTCCTTTCAAGGCAAGCAGTTCCTTGATGTAGTGGGAGAATCTGACTGACGGTCACTGCAGGAAACGAGGAAGACCACATAATCGTCTCTCTAGTCCGTACCCAGGGCATAGGGTTCTTACAGAACGCGCGCAGGACGAACGTCATGCTGACACGATGCAAAATAAGCATGATCATTTGCACGAACCGTGATTTCGTGACGACGGGTAAAGCAGCAGACACGCTGGTCGGGCAGCTTGTTGTTGCCATGGGCCCTGATGCCTGGTTGAATGCTCGTGATATAATTAATGGCATCTTAAGGTGATTTGGGCTATCTGCATCTGGTTGGGTTTTGAAACTTTTTTGTCGACATTGCACTGTATTTTGTATTATATGGCAATTGGTGTATTTACCTACTCAGCGTCTATGTAGTCGTTATGTTGGACCACGTGTATATGGGAACTTGTACTTGGTGTGCGCGTCGATGTGATGAAACGCACAGGCCAGTCAAAGTTTGCAAACCTTCAGGAGGGCACCTCGGTGTCAAGGTCGGACACAGTACTGACCACCCGAAATCTGAATATGTCCGAGTCACTGCCCCACAGTAATATGCACTGATGGCGAGTCATGTACTACGGAACGTCGGTGGGTAGTGTACTACTAGTTACTTGGTGCCCTTGCTAGTCAATTATAAGGAAGGGCTACCTTGATCAGGGATGAGACATGGAAATGGACTTGATTATGCGTGGATGTTAATATCTATCAATTAGTATCTATGGTATATGTTACTAAAGAATCAGCAGGCTGGCCTCCTTCGTTCTATGTCATAGCAATGACAGAGTCGCCAACGCTTCTGGTATCTTCGCCTCGTCCAACGCTTCTTGTATCTTCGCCTTGTCCTGCGCCCATGTCGGAGAGGCGATCCTGAATGCATCTCCAACGCGCATATACGAGATATCGCCTGCGCGCGCGACAGGCTTGAACTTGGTGAGGTCGATGACACCTCTCTGTGTGAGCATGTCTTTGCGCACGTGGATGTACCTGACGTGCGCGAGGATCAGCGTGCTCGTGTGCTCGCCTGTGACCGGGTGCGTGATATCTATGGATTTGTAGAGCTGTTCGGAGGCGGTGTGGTCAGCGAGGGAGTGGGCTCGGCATGAAATGAGATGAAATTACCTCGCACTCCATGCTAAAAGCGCTTTCCTTGACGCGGGAGGCTCTTATTTGCACCTGAAAACCTTGTTGTCAGCGCATATATCCTATCACAGACGTGCATACATACGCATTTTGCCTTTGTCAGACCGCTGATACTCCACTCGTCGAAGCCGGGAGGAGCGTCTATGGCAGTTGCATTTGAACTCTCGATGAATGGCTCGCTGACGATGTTCACGCTAAATCCTTGGCTATTCTTCAAGTTTACCTCTGTGTCTTTGAGGCCGCCCACGGGGTTTTTGTTGCATCCGAATGAGATGATAGGCGGGTAGGTCGTCACCTAGTATGGAAAGAGGTTATTCAATCGAAGATACGTGTTTCTTGTGTATTGCTCACTGTGTTAAACCAACTGGTGGGTGCAACCCATGTAAGCGTGCAGAGCGTGTTAGATAACGGAAGTGTGTCTTACCTGAACGGTGCCAGGTTCTCTATGCCCTCTTCGCTGATCGTGGACACGAATGCGATGGGGCGTGGTGCGATGCCCGAATTCAAGAGCTTTCTCAGATTGCTGTCGATCGTGGTCACAATTGCGGTAGAACAATAGGTCGAGGAGTACGTACACCTTGTCTAACTCTGCTGTGTTATAGACTTTCCACCCTGCAGATTCGCCTGCGACCCAGTCTTTTCCGGAAGGAGTGGAGTCGACTCTCTGACCGTAGCTCCATGATGGATTGGGTGATTGAGTATAGGTGGAATAGGTGGTGGAATCGAATGGAGGGATGAACATGATGGACTAGTAGCTTGGTGGAAAGAGCGAGACTGGCATTGGATTTATAGTTACATGGTTGCAGGTAAAGACTGGTTTTCACATATACGAGGCTGATAGTGGATGATAACAAGGGATCCGCGATGGTGTCCGACAGTCCGAGTAGACAGATGAAATTGATTACTACAGCTTGGCTTACTACTGAGCACGTGCACAACACATATTGGCGCGATGATCGCCCCGCTGACAAACACTTTTATCTTCTTCCCACTTCTTGACAGTCGGCTCGGTGTCAATCCTGTCCACCCGTCAAGGATTAGCCTGCCTCTCCGAGTCTGCATCATTGTCTTTGCAAGCATTCCCACTCGAAGTTAAAATCTCCCGGGCCCACTATGGAAGCTCATTATGTGCCAGAGAGTTTGGAAATCTTGATAACATGATGTGCGTCCGAATACAATTGGAGTCTGTCGGATAATACAACATTTAGCACAGAAAAAGGTGCTTTCAGTAATGCATCATCCCAGGAGCGGCCGCCCAAAAGGAAGTTACTGCGAAATGAGAACTCGTTTTAACCTCTGATTCAAAGGACCTGCCAGTGTACTGACATTTTCAAGTAAGAGAGCCTCCTGCTTCCAATTCAGGAGGCAGAACTCGCGAAGGAAGAAAATCAACTAGCCACGACAAAGATGGCCGCGAAACTCCCGATGATTGGATGGATATGGTGAACGCACAGGAATCTAAAACAGAGTGATGTGGGCCCGATGAAAATGAAGCTATATACTGACCTCCTGAATGTCTCAGGCTGGTTCGACCCATCAGGTGGACCATCTACGTGATCATTTGGTATTTGCATGGGTATGATTCTGCAAATGCCTACGTTGTGCTCCCACTACAGACGCAACACCTTAGACAAGGATTTAAGAAGAGTAATAGCCTACTCCATCCGAATATCAAAATTGACTCTACAGGATGCCTCGTGACGCCTCAGTTATTATGCTATCACGGATATCGACTCCATTTGGCAATGTAGTATATCCTGGCATTGCTCGCTGGTATGCCGGAGATATATCCCATTGCCAATTGCATTGAACCCTTCCACGTTTCTGCGACATAACGGCAGACGTAGGTATCCCATTAAAATCACAATGAAAGTAACAACAATGACTATAAGGTGAGTTTACCAACACCATCTAATTGGGCGTCGACTCTTCCCGACATTGGAATTTATAGTCGCAGTCGTAGTCATGGGCAAAATCTTGCTTAGCGCGAGGCAGCAATGACCTTGTAACCGTGGTCTCTAGTACTCATGAGGACTTGGTACAACAATGTGCATGTGCCAACTCTTACTCAGGCCCTGGTGGCTCACACTTTCAACTGGCACTGGCAAGCTCCTGTTTTTATATCAATGTTGAGAGTGGTACATTTATGATTCCTCGAATTAAAAGAGAGTTGTGGTATGCACTAACGGCCACATGGAATCGGAGGTCCTGTCTGGTCCACACCCTTCCTATCCCCTCCTATCCTGCGTAGAAGATCAGGAAGATACTTCGCGCGTTCGAAGACGCCAAAACCGTCCCGAAAAAAAAGCTAATAGAACTTACTTTCTCTCACAGTTCTGGTCCCGGAGGACAGGTGCATTGGTATTTCCCGCTTTCCGTGTGAGACTGGTTAGGATGTCAACGAGGTGGAGACCAAGGTTTCTGCGCGCTGTCGTGTAGAACGCACCTTGGATAACGATATGGGCGCGCGAGAGTATCGTGAGGACGGTGATCTGTGGAGCTTGACATGCGATTGTCAGACTGAAACTAGGATTTTATTCAAGCGCTCGTACTATGTCAGTTGAACATTGGATTCTTTGCTGGATTCATCTAGCGCGTCTCGATCGCAAGCACGAAACATTGGTGACAAAGTCTGTTCAACTTGTCGACTCTGTATCTACATGATTTCTTTGCTCAAGATGGATGCGGTCGTGCGCGCATCATCGATCAGCGAGGGTGGACACAATTGACACCGAGCCGGCGGTTAAAAGTGGCAAGAGGTGTGTCAGCGCTGCACAGCATCACGGGGCGATCATCGCGCGCGTTAGAAGCTGTGCACGTGCTCAGTAGTAAGCTAAGCTAAGAGTAAGCAATTTCATGTATCTACTCAGACTGTCGGACGACGGACACCATCACGGATCCCTTGTTGTCAGCCTCGTACATCCACTATCAGCCTTGTATATGTGAAAACTGGCTTTACCTGCAACCATGTAACTATAAATCCAGGGCCAGTCTCGCTCTTTTCATCAAGCTACTAGTCCATCATGTTCATCCCTCCATTCGATTCCACCACCTATTCCACCTATACCCAATCACCCAATCCATCATGGAGGTACGGTCAGAGAGTCGACTCCACTCCTGCCGGAAAAGACTGGGTCGCAGGCGAATCTGCAGGGTGGAAAGTCTATAACACAGCAGAGTTAGACAAGGTGTACGTACTCCTCGACTTACTGTTCAACCGCAATTGTGACCGTGATCGACAGCAATATGACCAAGCTCTTGAATTCGGGCATCGTACCACGCCCCATCGCATTCGTATCCACGATCAACGAGGAGGGCGTAGAGAACCTGGCACCGTACAGGTAAGACACGCTTCCGCTATCTAACGCGCTCTGCACGCGTACATGGTTTGCACCCATCAGTTGGTTTAACACAGTGAGCAATACACAAGAAACACGTCTCTTCGATTGAATAACCTGTTTCCATACTAGGTGACGACCTACCCGCCTATCATCTCATTCGGATGCAACAACAACGCCCTGGGCGGCCTCAAAGACACAGCGGCGAACTTGAAGCATAGCCAAGGATTTAGCGTGAACATTGTCAGCGAGCCGTTCATCGAGAATGCAAATTCAACTGCCATAGACGCTCCTCCCGGCTTCGACGAGTGGAGTATCAGCGGTCTGACAAAGGCAAAATGCGTATGTATGCACGTCTGTGATACGATATATGCACTGACATCAAGGTGTTCAGGTGCAAATAAAAGCCTCCCGCATCAAGGAAAGCGCTTTTAGCATGGAGTGCGAGGTAATTTCATTTCAATCATGCCGAGCCCACTCCCTCGCTGACCACACCGCCTCCGAACAGCTCTACAAATCTATAGATATCACGCACCCAGTGACAGGCGAGCACACGAGCACGCTGATCCTCGCGCACGTCAAGTACATCCACGTGCGCAAAGACATGCTCACACAGAGAGGTGTCATCGACCTGACCAAGTTCAAGCCTGTCGCGCGTGTGGGCGATATCTCATATGCGCGCGTTGGAGATGCATTCAGGATCGTCTCTCCGACATGGGCGCAGGACAAGTCGAAGATACAAGAAGCGTTGGACGAGGCGAAGATACCAGAAGCGTTGGCGACTTTGTCATTGCTATGACATAGAACGAAGGTGGCCAACTTGCTGTTTCTCTAGTTACATATACCATAGATAATAAGACAGGCAGTAATTCATAGATATTGGATCCACGCATAATCGAGTCCGTTTCCACTTCTCATCCTTGAGGTAGTCTTTCCTTATAATCTAAGACCAGAAAGGGCGCCGAGTTCTAGTAGTGAGCGAGGAATATGAAGGGCTGGCATATTGAGTGTGCAAATATTGAGGGGAATTCCGAATTTGCTTAACATCCTCGCAAAAACCTACTACGTGCAGGACTCGAACAATAACCTACCGACGACTGATCACACTACCGTCTGCCGTTAATATATCGTTTCACGACTTGAACACTTGAATCCGTCAACCAGATCAACATGTACGTCGCCTGTCGAGATCATCGATATCTACTCACCTTGTCGTTCAAAGTAGTACGTTGTTCTATCGCATCCTACAATTGGTGTCACAATCCTTGTCAATCAGTCATCAACAGGCTATGTCGGATAATCAGGCTTTAAATTCAAGTTGGGAGAAGCTGTCCCATGTCTTTGTCAAGAGCGCTGAGTATGACTCTCGTGAATGCCAGCCCCATCCGAGACAGTTGGAAGGGTCAAATCACGTCCAAATCGGCCTCCGAAATCAACATCGAACTCCCCTAATGTAGCTAAGAAGTTCACCAGACGGTGAATACCGAACACAGAACACTCCAATCCCACAAATAATTGGATCTCCTTGCACCTGCCACGATTTTGTGCTCCAGAGCTCAATTGTAGTGTCCGATGAGCCGCTCGCCAACAGTGTGGTGTCTGGAGAGAAATCGAGAGAACATATCCGTTGGGAGTGGACTGTGATGGGTTTTGTGAGAGATTCGCCGTCTCTATTCCAGGCGATGAGTTCTCCACCGTCATCACCGCTTGCTATTAATTGCCCGTCTCTTGATACTGCAACTCTTCGTATCACATCACGATGCCCTTCCATTTTCTTCAATACAACACCATCCTCTAAATCCCACAGACGAAGCGTCTTATCGTGTGAGGCTGTCACCATACGGCGTCTATCGGGGAAGACTGCGGCTGCCCACACAATACCTTCATGCTCTGATGTTTGACTAGCCGTGGTGATTCGAATGGTGGGCTGTCCTACTTCCGTCATTCTGCTCGAGGTAGATGGTATCGAGCACAACGTGCTGGAGAGTTTGTGGGTGTCTTGATTCTGTTTCAGAGGTGCGGGTACCGGGCCCTTTCAAGTTGGTGCTTCTTCACAGCCTCGTGCATCATCCATAGGCGCACAGGACATGAGGATAAATAGGGATGAACGCCCTGGAACCTATATTATGTAAATTAACGGCCGTAGCGCAATTGAATGGAATCAACCAGTCATCATCCATCATGAATGGTATATTGCATGTGATGTAAGGGTAGCGTGTTGTAGCCTATCATTACGGTACCATCGATGAATAGTAAATTTGTGGGGGATCGTCGACATAATAACAATATGCTAGTAGACTAGTATCGTCAATCATGATCAGGTCGACTCAAGAAACACCACTCAACTGTAATGCTGCCAGTGAGTTCGACGGGGATTCACGAATGATGAGAGATGAGTGAGGGGGAGTGAATTCACTGAAGATACATAAAGTAAGAACAGGCTTTTATATCTGAGTGGCGGTACAAGTAGTCAGCGGAGTAGTAGCGCAGTGACGTTCCTTACACAACACATCTATAGCAACTTGAACAAATTACAGATTCTTAATTACTCAGCGTCCCTGGCCTCGGGATACAGCTCATGCGCCACTTGATCTGCAATGGCCTCCTCGTGGTCAAGAGGCCCGTGAGGTTTCCGATGATCATCAACATCCCCACCCAGCTCCACCTCAATATCTTTTTCTGGGATGCCGATGACTTCAGGACGTGCCTCAGCCTCTGGCTCACCGGTAGCACTCGCGTCGCCTGCTCGCACCTTAACCACCTCTTTTTCCTCAGCCACTACTTCGGATGCTGCACTGGTCGGTTCAAATGCCACCACGCTAATCTCCTTCTCACCCACATTGATAACCGGCATATCTTGTAACGCAATCCTCTGGCTCTTGATTTCCTTCTGTTTGTCCTTGGCAAATACATCCCGCCCAGGCTCCGGCACACCAATAGGGACGGCGGTACCCTGTTCGTCTTCAGGCGGCGCAACTCCATCTTGCCCGAGCTTGTCTTCGACCACGATGGCCGCGCGCCCACCGGGCTCACCGCCAATGGTTGCCATCGGGGTGGTCCGGTTCAAAGTAGGAACAGTAACGCCTGAATACTGAGAGTACTGTTCGGCGTTTAGACAGAGTGTTCCATGAATTATATAATACTCACCTCGTCTAAAAATTCGTTACTAACAAACGCTCGTCAAAACCTAAACTCCTGATGCCAACATCCAGGACTCACCAGGCAAAGTCCCAAGTCTTCACCCACTGTGCGTTCATGCATTTATTTTTCGTCCAGGGATCGCCATACGTCAAGGAACTAAACTTCGAGTATGTAATGACCGCTATCATCATAAGGACGGCGGCGATCTGTAACCGAATCTTTGGTCGTAGAGTCGATGTGGCGAGATCAAAAACAGCACAGTTGAGCAAAATTGCAAAATACAGTGCAGGGAAGTAGTGGTGAAGGAAGAGTTGACGGCCCATGAGGAAGAAAGG
Organism: Suillus americanus; assembly: GCA_016695465.1. Classification (NCBI taxonomy): domain Eukaryota; kingdom Fungi; phylum Basidiomycota; class Agaricomycetes; order Boletales; family Suillaceae; genus Suillus; species Suillus americanus. Next base: position 35,338 of record MU177946.1, on the reverse strand, counting down.
GAAGTAATGCATGCAGTACCCAACAAAGAGAAAACCACAGAGGGAATCATACTTGACAACCTTGGCTAAAACAGTTTACCTGGATCAGCATGACACAAGAGCGAATTGCGCTAATCCTCACTGTTGTCAAAATCGCGGTATCCTCTCTTCGCGCGAAGTAGGAGGAAGCCTCTAACGATCATATATGTGATGATCGAGGCCGTGCTCGACCACCAAACAAATGGATTACCGATTAAGTAGATCTGGCGATGATCTTTGACCCAGAAATTCTGACATACAACTAATCAGATATGAATCACAACTTCAATCGTACAACTCACAATACCACGTCGAAGACGAGGCCAGGTCAAAGGTCGAGAGTCATACATGTGACGGTCGGTCAATCCAGCATTCGTTGTCCACATGACCCGCTGCAGCTCCCAAAACTTGGACAAGAATCCAGGAATCTTGTAATTGACCCTCGGAGCATCAGTAGACACTATGAAAGAGGCAGTTCTGAGAACACATCCGATGACAAGTGATACAGAGACCTTACATTGTGGATGCTTTGCAGCAGTCTCGATATACCATAACGAGTTGGCCTTGACAGCGTTCTTGTTGCATGTGACCTCCTGCTGATCGAAACCCCACTCAGGGAGTTTCACCTTATGCGAGAAGAGGTAGCAGCCTGTGTTGAGGTGCCTGAGCTTGAAATGCGTTCTAAGCGTCCTCAAGCGCTTGCTCGACTCCTTATCACTTCTATCGCCCTTCTCAATTTCAACAACCCAGTCGTCGTTGATGTCGCCGACAAAGCCAGTCAAGCCGTACGCTGAAACCTCGTTCTGGAAGTCGACATCTGAGACAGGCGGACGGACTTCGTGCGAATGGAGGGCCTTGTCAGTCACGATATGCCTTAGCTTGATGCGGGAGCCGTGGTCAATATACACGATAGGTTTGTGCTCGTAGTCGTACTGGTCATAGCCATCAACTGTTGCGTTGATCACTCGCCAGAGATTGTTGTCATCCCTATGAGGGTAAAGTGTGATTTGTTGCTCTGTCAAGCTATTCAATGGGAGATGAGATAAAACAAAGGCCACACGTACGTGCACTTCCTCCAGGGTAATTGTGAGCATGAGAGTGCAGATAACCGCCTTGTGTGTTAAGATGTCGGATTGTGATATCTGAACCAAGGGCAACATCTATAATAACATGAAATGAACACATCCATGTACATCACCGCAATATACGGACCTGCATACGTGTCCTCCATCCCGCGCCCCAGTGTCTGCCTGAATTCTGAGCTCATAAACGCGTCGCCCTCTCCTGAACTTCCAAGAATAAGGAAATGCAGCTGGAACATGGTCATGTAGAAAAGGATAGGTATCAAGATGAGACAGAGAGCCCGCGCGAAGAAATGCCTCGCCCACATCCTTGGGCTGACACGAAGATCGCCCAAGAGGAGCCACAATTGCAGGATAGTGCACACACCAACCGTCGCAATTGTGAAGAGACCAACCCATTTGCAGGATACGACAGCGCCCAGGGACAGACCAGTCAAAATGAGCCATGTCCACCACTGTTTGGTAAATGGTTCTTTCTTGTCCTCATTCGAAAACCCCACAAAAAGGAAGACGGTGAGGGCCGTGAAGAATACGAGGGGAGAATCTAGCAGGATATGGCGAGATTGTGTGACCAGTCCGTTCTCGAATGTCAGAAATATTGATGCTAGTAGTGCGGTGGTTGCGCGACAGTCAAGAGCTCGTAGGGTGAGATATGCGATTGGGACAGTGGCGACTCCAAACGTGGCGGGTACCATTCTCATAGCCACATATGGCGCATTTTCAAAGACCCTAGTTAATACATGCTCAACAACAGAAATATATCGTTTCCGACACACTCACTTGCCAATCTCCTCGAAGTTAAAATCGCCGTTGAAGCCAGATATGAAGGCCGCCGCAGTGATCAATAACTTTGCAAGTGGAGGGTGCACATCGACGAAATACCGCGTTTTGATATAGCGCGCCGCAAACTTACCAAAGTGCACCTCGTCGAAACTGGCGGGTACGTCAGATGAGTAGAGTGAATATCTGGTATACTCACACCACACTATCTGGTTTTGATAGTCGGAACATCCTGACGCCAGTTGCAATTAGAAGGATAACTGCCAGCAGTTTCCATTCCCCAGATGTGATGTTGAGACCACCCAGTGAATGACTTCTTTGCCCAGGTCCATACCCCTTGGAAGCTGCTTCACGTCGTTCATCTGCGCTCAGGTGGTCTTGTCGTCTTGGCGGATATTTATGAGATGAAGGAGCGACATGTGGAAGACCGGGCGGCGGAGTAGCTGGACGCCGCACTCTGGCGTTGGCGGTCATAGCCTAAAGCACAAGGACAAAACGAGATAATGAAAAAGTGCACTGAATAAAGGGGAGCCCTAGACACCAGTTATGGATAGTAGGAAAATGCGCTCTGGTAGTGAGTGACACTGCGGCAGTAGCAGGATTTTGTTTGTTCCTGTTGAATTTACAAGGCTTTGGTAAACATATGAAAACAACCTCGCACATGTTTCTACGAAAATCCTTTTATGAACTAGGCTATATATGAAGTAGGTATTCATAGGAATCAGTATTGTGTCTATTGATAATTAGGTAAGATGTGAGTAACTTATTCAGATTCCTCATCCTCAGATTCTTCGGGTTCAGATGCCTCCTCTTCACTCTCAGACTCCTCGCTCTCTTCTTGACGAGGAACAACAAGAACTGATGTCCCTCCGTCTTTTGTGACGCGAGCGCGTGTCTTCATGATGATGTAACGTCTTCCAAATTGGCTCATCTTCAAGACAGTCGGGGTATCTCCTTTAACTCTACTCGGACCAGGAATTTCTACATCCTGGGGGAACACGCCAAGCCCTGAGGGTGCAAGAACAATCGCCTGGCCAGTCTGGACGTGTGCGGCGCATTAGAAGAGCCCCATGTTGAAGCGTCCGACGTACCTGGAGCTTAACAACCGTGTCAAATGCTGCATCTACAGACACGTCAGCAGAGACGTGTCGTGCAAGGTGGTCCCACCACGCCGGAGAAGAAAATCGATGCATGATAGCGACGGTACACAAGTCTAACAGAACGGGTGGCACCACAGTTGGCTCTGGGTTTTGTATAAGCATTGCCTCTCCGTCTGACTAAGCGTTGGAATTACCTTGGGTAGAAATGATGACACGCATCCCTAAATGCCTCTGCTCTCTCGTGAGGGTCAAAAGGGCCTTGGTTAGCCCTGAAACCCCTCTGTTCGTGGACAAGTACTATAGTACGTTAAAATGGCACGACTTCAAAGAGATATCGAGTGAAATACCTTGTGTGCTTCATCGACGACAAGGACCTTTCCAGTCTCAACCTCAGCCCTCACGAATAACCTCGTGACGATCTCGAACAAGCCGCACGCAGAACCTGGGTCAATGAATGGATCCGATAAATCAACAATAGTCAATTGTCCCGCAGCGAAACGATGTGAGGTTGATCTGGGCCCATTGATATTGGCGTACGTCCGTCGACGATTGGACTCCATGAACGAGTTCAGGAGAGTCATACGCTGCTCAAGACCGGCAATTTGCGCGGGGTTGAATGTTCTCTTCTCTTCGTCAAGTCGCTCCATGAATCGTCTGTACGAGAATCTCTCTCCCAGATCTCGGAGAATGCTCTGGAAAGAAGCGGTCAGACTATAACACACCCTGAATTGACCATCATTTATAGCTTACGAGAACAATCTGGATGTAAAGTGGCGCTGAATCTGACGACCCAACGGCCATCATAGATAGAAAAGCTTGTGCATCCAACTCTGTCTCATTGAATAGTAAGGGAACTACTTCAACGTTATTTCCGAGAGGAGCGTAAACAGTCTTCATGGTATTGAGGGAAGACTTTGACACGAAGACTCGCACTTTCGGCGTCCTTACACCCTCCGTTGACGGGACACCTACCCATGCAGCCTCACTCGGAAGGGAACAAATACCACCTTCCCCAAAGTGGAGAACGAGTCCTGCTAGAGGCTGCTGCAGGGAGCCTATTTCCTGAAGTTTCGGAATGAACATGTTTTCGAGGAGGACCGAAACTGTATGTGATTTTCCCGAGCCTTGTACTCCACACACTACAGCAGTGAACGGTGTATTCTAGAGAGCTCATGAGATACATAGGCGAAATGTTGATATGAAGGACTCGCCGTGTTGACATAGAGTCTAGGATCTACAGGGATGTAGGCACCTGATTTCGAACTTGATATCGAACGTGGATATTGGGGACGCAGAGGGGGAGGAATGACGTACTGTATTGACAACACCTGACCCATCACTCCATATTGTGTAGAATGTTTCTTGTATCCAGCAGTGATATACGCTTCTCTCGTGATGAGAGGCGCGGTTTGTAGTTCGTGGTCCTTACTAAGGTCTGACGTGTCTACTGTCAGACTCTGAAGATGCTTCAACTCCACCTGCATCGATGAAAATCAAGAAGCCGACAGGTATAGGAGGAACAAACTTTTGCAGCTTTCACTGTATCAAGGTCATAAATGGGCTCGTCGATTGCTTCCGCGGGTTCTACACTGCTGTCCATATCATCGTCCTTTGCCTGTCAAAGGAGATATTAGGTTGCATAAACTTTCTGGGTACAACATGCATATACCACAGGGGATGCCTCAGTCTTGGCCGACTTGTCTGCTTTCGATGAGAGGGTCGTTCCGGGGGCGGAACTATCAGTTCTCGAAGGAAGCTATGAGATTTAAAGCCTCAGCAACAGACTGAATGGTATAGAAGCGGGATTGGTACATCAGTCCTGAACGTAAACGGAACAGGTTCCGTCGACGTTGAAGTCTTGCGAACGGCCGAGGCTACACCTGATGCAAGCGGAGGTTGCCTGGAAGGCTGACGGGCAGCAGGTTTCCGCGATGTTACCTTGCCTGCCTGGCTCCTCGTAACTGCTCCACTCGGAGGCGGGGCGGATTCAGAACGTTCACCAGAAAACTGCAAGACTCGTTAGTGAAATTACATTCAAATGCTCAGCAACCTGCACACACCACAAACTAAATCAAAGCTGAATAAGTATGATAGAGCTATCAAATAAGATAAAAATCATACTGACCATCGAGCCAGTAAGACTGGTTTGTGTCGTCAAGGATGATAGCGTCGAACAATCTCCAAGACAAAGAAAGAGGGAATTTTGGAACAGGGCGAAGGTTAGCCGTGACGGAAAAATGCAAAGACGCGTTTATATATGATATTGAACCGCGACGCGATCACGTGCTGGATATTAATTTCCTGAGGCTAGACTATGCCTAGCCTCAAGTTAGAACCGATCTAGGGAAAATAAGTAAATCGCGAAATAGTTGAAGGCCGCCATTCCGCAGTCAGTCAAGCTTTCAAGCCCCACAAGAGCTGCTTTCAGTCATGATGCGGCACAGGCTGGCGAGAGAAGGATATAATCTCAGATGATGCTAGTTCCATTTATTCAAGACGCGAATAATGACCCGGCGGATGCCATCTCTCAGATATTGTTATTGCACTCGGCCACTGCCTTTGTACAAGCAACCGCGACTTGCTCCCCTCTCCAATTAAGAGAAAGTAATTGGAGTGAGAACACTTCAATTGTCCTCGCATTTGACCTGCACCGTGTTGAATGGCGACCGAAACCAGGATGTGTCCCTGTGAACATGCTGAGAAGCTGAAACACTTCAACACCTAAATGATAATACGGCACCCACGTGCTTTCCCCGCCTGACTAGTACAACAGTACTAGTGCCAACATGTCCGCCACATCGAACTTGCTGGAATGCGAAGCTCTACTTGAACCCGACCAACACTATCCCCTGTACATCACTGCCAAGAAATACTGGCTACCGGAATTTGAAGCTCACTGGGACGACGAGGAAGCAATCACACTCGTTTTGCTTCATTCGACCAGCTTTCATAAAGAGACTTGGCAGCCTACCCTTGAACGTATCTTTCAGTGTTCTTCAGTTTATTCCAGCAATTTATCAAAATCGTTGAAGATCAAATGCGCATGGGCAATCGACTGCCCAAACCATGGTGTATCTGCCGCTCTCAACGATGACGCACTTCTGCAGGCACCTTTTTACCGCAGCTGTGAGTCCCTTTGATTGCACGATAACAGACGAACGGTTGAACTGGCAAAGTCGGGTGCCGCAGATATGCAGATGCTGTCCATAGATTCATGTCTGCCGGACCAAGGCTGAGACCCATGTTTGATTTCCGAAGCCAGCGTCTTGTCGGAATAGGTCATTCTCTTGGTGGAGTTGCTATGTTAGCCTCTTATTCTTCACAACATGCGCGCTCTCGATTCACAGTTCTTGTGCTAGAACCATATTGCAGAACCTTGAACCAGCCTTCAAATTTTGTTCTGTCATCCTCGTGGAACCCATGCTCAGTCCAACTGCAGAGGCCGTGGAACCATTGCGCCATATTCTTATCAAACATGCATACGAACGAAGAGACGTGTGGCCTTCTCGAGAACACGCGTTCCAGGACCTGGAATCAAGAAGGCGATGTAAACGCTGGGACCCGCGTGTCCTGGATTTGTATATTGTACTGCATCATCTTATCGTTCTGTTACGTCGTCACCCTAATGACCTCGCAGAAATTTGGACTCCGGACTCACCCAGGCGCGCGTCACCTGCAAGCACCCTACGACGGTGTCAGCTTAGCATGCTCTCGCGATGAAGAGGTGGTACGCGATCAGGACCCTCTGAAATAGTTGATCCCACTGAGCTCCACTTTCAGACGATGTACAGAGAGCCAGACGGTGCAACCAAACCAGTGCAAGACTTGGACAAAATCTGCCCACGCATTCCCGTGAGCATCGTGTTTGGAAGCGACAGTGAATACTTGTACGCAATTTCCACAAACCCAAACTTAATCTTTGACGGAAGAATATACGGTACTGTAGACCCCGCGCAGTGCAGGATGCCCTGATTGATCCGGCTTCAGGAAGGCGGTTTTCCTCTGTCACGCGAATCGATGGAGCAGGACACCTGGTATGCAGCACCATCATTCCTCTTCTGACATCAAGTAATCATCTTTCACCAGGTGCCTCAACATGCACCTAATCAACTTGGAGAACAGATATTCGATATTTTGTCCACTGCATCCTCTTTCACATCATTTTCTAGGCTATAATTTATCACACCGTTTGCGTTCATTGGACGCAGTTCGCTATCGATGACACAGATACTCGGACAGCTTCCAGTCTCGCCCATTCGCCCATGGGGCTACCATCCTCACCGACGATACCTCTCCACTTTAGTAGCCTGCCTGTCAGGGCATCCCATTTCACGAACTTTTCGTCAAGCGTCATACTCGCCTGCCATAAGTCCTCGACAATACCACCCCACGCACGCAGGGGATCAGTTACTGGTGGTTGAATATGCAACCCATGACCGTGGTATGGCGGCTTAGAAGGGATGGCAGGTCCGTTGACGGAACTAGATTTGCTGAAATCTATGCAAGGCTCCAGCTGTTCGAGAATGCTGATTGCGGCCATGAAAACATGCGCCAGATGAAAAGTTGAGGTCTGAGACGCTAGACTTAATCGTAGCGCCACGCGAGCGGCTTGTTGGAGAATGGGGAGCGATGGCGCTGCAGCAAGAAAATGAGCCTAAAAGACGGAGTGAAAACAAGGTCCATACCACTGCAATTCTGTAAAACTAGCGACAAGCATCTGCACAGGGCATCTCGCCACTGACCGTTTGTGGCCCGCTGCAGCTTCGCAGTATTGGCTGTGATCAGGATATTTTCAAGGATCCTTAGCCAAGCAAGGGTGTCTTCATTGCTTTGTGGCAGTTGTACTTGCATCTCGATCCAGGATAGAAGAGATGACTTCAAAACGAGAGAAGTCGTTGCCTGGACATTAGAAGTCAGGTTAGCGAGCACCTGTAAAATAACTTGAATTAAAGGTTGATGAGAGTGTTAACGCCACAGACCTCCAGTACTGCGCGTCGCAACGCTTGATCGCGAACTGAGCTCTGCACAAGACTGGAAAGAAGCTCCCATGTATGTCGACGTTTAAGCACCTTCCAATCTTCTGTACTCATCATGCCGTCAGAAAGGAACCTAACGATCCATCCACGCTCTTTCTTCCAGTTATCCGAACTGCCGTAGAGCATGCCATATAGCATTGGCACATCAGTCACGTCGAGTTCTGGGCGCTGAAGAAGGAAGCGCGCCGTGCGTGGGTAGATGAAATTGGAAGGATAAAACACCCCACGAAGAGCATGAGATAGAATCAATGATGCAAACGAAGGCAACCGTAAAGGAGGACCATCGGATGAGGGCTTGATAAGGTTCTTCAGGAGGTTAAAGATATACAGCGCATGTTGCTTTTCTTGCATATCCGAAAGCTGACAATGAGTGAGCATCTCAAAGCCATAGAAAGACGAATAACAAGATAATATGCGAACCTCCACGGATTTCCACACCCTTGCCAACAAGCCGAGCGAGGCTTCACGAATCTTTTCATCTTTTGCAGACAAACAGCGGATGAGCAAACTAAAAACGTTCGATCGGAACGTCTGCACCCATTCAAGCGACGAAGCTGGAGGATGATGCACAAGCATCTGGGCAACGAACAAAGTTACGAATAGTGGATCGTAAACCTGCTCATCCAGGCCAACTTTCTCGTCTTCCTGTTCGTCTGACATGCGTCTCCATATCGGAAACACATGACAAGTTCTCAACATGCGTATAGGATCCATGTTTTGTACTGCATCAAGCGGGCTTGACACAGAAACACCAGGAGAAGGTGACCACTTGGCGAGAATGGATGATATGGGCGTCAGCTTTTCAGCCTCGTATAAACGGAAGATGTTCAACAGATTTCGATCTGAGGCAGAGATGGTCCCGCCGTATATGCGCATGAGTGGAATGACATGTGAAGGCTGACACGTGTTGGTGGGGTGGAGTCGGAATAGGGCAGCGATAAAACGGATGATAAGATCTCTTCGAGATGACTCTTCAGAGCCACATAGTTTGAAGAACTGAGGGTGTTGAAGTATATTCTGCAGAGCTCGATTTACAACGACGGGCTGACAACATCTATATTGAGCCTGAAGCTGCACAAGATGACGAGATATGATTACCTTGAGGGGCGAGCACTGCAGTAATGCAATGCCAATATCGAGAGCAACGGTATCAGCAAGTCGGTTCTGAACGATAGTGGTCAATAGAGGCTCTACAAAGTATGCCTTTGCCTTGAATCCTTTCTTGGCGATGTTCGCTGCAAACACGATTTAGCCAATGTACAGGAAAAGTCTCTTCAATCTGACGCACTTAATTGGGCTAGAATCAATCGGTCCTCGTCATCTTCACCTTCAGGGCCAGAGAAATGGCGCACAGCCCATTGCAGTCCACGCTCAGCTAATTCTGTCACGAGATCGGCCAGCGGGGAAAATGATTGCAAGCGAGAGGCAATGCACACGCTTTCGAGGGCAAATTGGTCGACAGCGAGGCGTTGCATATTTTTCTGTAGCAAGCTGGCGAGCTGCTGTTTACGAGTTGCGTCCGCCTTGATTAAGATGCAGATGCAGCGGATGCACAACCGTCTCAGGCCCTCAGGGCGATGACGCTGAGGCAACATACGATCAAAGAGTGCAATCATAACGGTATCATGAAACAAGTCGATGGCGTCACCACCCAGGGAATCCAAAACACCATGAACTGCTGGTAGCAGAGGCTCAAACGGAATGGTCGTCCAAGCTTCCGAGTTCAACCACGCGATAAACTCTTTTGCAACACCGGATTGAGCATAAACCAGCCCGGACACAATGCGCGACGTAGATTCTGTCCAAATTGCTTTTTGAAACAGCCTCGAGATGAAATCAGCGGGAAGTATGCCCAGCTGTGAACTTCCAGAAGATGGCAGGTATCGCGATGATAAGGAAAAGTCCAATGTCTTCGCTCGTGGAGGCTGCCCATCATGGCATGGCGGAAGATGTGAAGTCACTGCAACAGCGATCATTTCTTCGAGCACCTCAGAGTTAGGCAGCACGCTATATAACTTGAGGAGTTGCGACATAGGGATCCTCGAACTAGCGCATGTGAAGGAACCCCTCAGGGTATCGAGGGCAAACTCCAGAACTTCCAGCACAGATGGCGTAAGGGCAGCATTACTGGCATCGCACGCCTGATCAATAATGTTTAGAAGATTGTTTGGGTTTGCATAACGTAGCCACAACTTGATGGAACGTCCCTGGAGAAAACATTAGCAACGTAAATATTCACGCATATAGTCATCGTACCGTCTGCAGTCGTCCTGATTGAATTGATGCCTTAAAACATTCCGTCCAGTATGAACAAATTGCGGAGACCATTGTCCTATCATCCTCACTGCTGGGATCAAGAGAAACATCGAGAAACGCACACAGAGCTGCTTAAACAGTTAACGAAAGTGCGCAAAGTAGCATTGAACATTACCTTCTTGCACGGTATCAGGAAGATCTCCAGACATACTCATGCCATGGATAGATGGCGCCCTCAAGAGGACATACTCCTTCAGCCGAGCGCCATCTTCCTTCGAGAGTTCACCAAGCGCCCTCCGCATGATCACCAATAGCAAAAGCAGTAAATCGCACACAAGAGATTTCCGTTCCATGCTCGAGCAGATATCGTGTGCGATGAGGCAAACGGCATGCTCCATCTGAACCCGCGTTGGTGGTCTGAGAAACAGACACTCCAGCATTGTTTCGCGGCATCGCTTGTTCGCGATGTCAGCTTCAGAGCTTTGCATGAACATCCAATCAAAGGAAAGGCTGTTTAAAGCATTTAGCATTCACAACGACGCAGGAATCAAGGGAAGGCAGGTAACATACACTTGGAGGAGATGCCTTGAGGCAGTCTTTAGATCACCGCATTCCCACATCAGCGAATCTGCGGGATGAAGGTTCTCGAATAGATCCTTGAGAGCAGGAGGATGGAAGCGTTCGACCACAACTGCAAGTCGGACGATATCTTGGGGCTGAAGCGTGTGTTCTACGAAACGCAACCAGTCAACGAGTTCGTATGCATTGTGAATGCGTGCGTTTGAGCCTTCGGCTACAAAAATGCAGTCAATTTCCATCGGAATGAAAAAAAAACGCTGCACACACGCAAAGGTACACCTTCGATTTTCGTCAAAAAATCATCGACTTTTAAACTCGCGCTAGGCTCCGGGTGTCTACGCACATCCTGGAAATGACTGAAACACTTGTGCATGATCGATACTTCACGCCGGATCGCAGCAGTAATGCAAGCATACTGGGAGAACAAGTTCTCGGGCATCGCAGCATCATCCACTTTCCCAGAGAATATACGCAGAAATGTCAAGTCTCTCTGCTTGCCCGCCAGCTTGAACACGAGCCTTCTCACAAACCCAGTAATGGCAAGTGCATCAGATGCGGCAAGCAATTTTCCCGCTAGTTTTGCAGTAAACTGTTCAAGCACAGTCATGAGCAACGGGCTTGGCGCATCGACTGCTGAGTTCTCCATGGGTAGAAGATCCCGAAGAGCCTCCAAGTATCGATATGGTGTTTTTATACATCGCTGCGCGCAGTCGTCCAGAAAGGTGGCAACACCGTCGGATTCGTCGGTAAGGGCAGCGCCATCTGGGGCTTCGCAGCCCGTGCCGCGACAGGATGTGGGGAGGGAATCGAGCCACATGTCCACCTCGTCCGGGTGTTCTTGGAAAATGATGCTTTCCGCAAGCGTTTTCCTGAGTAGTGAGCGCAGGGTGTTCCGGACTGCTTTTGTGTGGGTGGCGCAAAAGATCTTCAGAAGAGTATGAAGGTAGGTGTTAGACGAGTTTGCTGTCCTTGTTGTTTAGTTAGCACTCGAAGTGAATATTAGCTATCGAATCATACTGACCAACCTTCCCAGACCAAGTAAATTGATCACTCTCTTGTAACAATCGGAGTACATGTAGCTGCTTCAAGTCATGCAGACCACACACGTTCCCAACTTCCCTTACAGTATCCTGGGACGCATCCACAAGACCTTGCAACAACTTCCCTACATCGAACCTCGCCTCTGCGACCATTTGAGGAAAACACAGATGATACAACCAAAGTAGTCTCTGAGCGCTCTCCCCAAGCAAAGCTAGTTTCACCTCTTTGGCATCTACCTTCATTTGTGAGAACGCTACCACTACTTGGAATTCTGGCACCCTTCTCCGAGCCTCTCGTTCAACCTCTCGATGACGACGTGTCCACTGCCCACTTTCGTCTTCCTCGAGCGCCGATTCAACATCCTGAAATGCACGGAAGACACAGGAGAGCTTGGTCAAGCACCTGGCTAGCGCGAGCGCTGTACAATGTTGGACAAGGTGGGAAGTAGACTGCAGTCCTTTGGAGAAATGCATCTTGGTACTGACAGAAGGAAGAATACTCTCGAGGATTGTTGAGAGTGGTGGTGGATCGGGTTGATAAATATTGTTCCCAGGAATGAGGAATGATGAGACTGGTATAGGTTGGGAGATGACAAGTCCAAAGAACGCGACGTTAGCTATCCATTTCGATGATAGACGGGGTTCCAGTGTCAGTGCAACAGCAGGCCAGTATCTAGAATAGCAAACATTAACGGGGATCTTCCATTAGCAACGCTGCATACCCAGCGACCAACTCCGGACACGCCACCAGAATTTTCAACGCAAGTTCCTGCTGCCTGGCGTCTTCATTGACCTTGAGGCTCTTCAATATGTTGCTCAGGATCTTGTTATATATTTTCCCGCCCTTCTTCGGTTCGTCGACGACATCAACATCAGTATCACGAGGGTACCATCCCTTGTCTTTGAAACAAATGCCCAGTCCTGGTCGTGTACAGATAGCGAGGAGAAAATGGTGCACAAGATCTGCCGGGATGTGGTCACCGTCAGCGTTTTCAGCGACGGGGCGGTCGTACAATTTTAAGAGCTATCCCATACATGAATCACTTCCTTTCGATGTCAAGTATCACTCACATGTCCAATCGTGACTTCCGCGAAAAGTCCGATCTTCATAGTCCGTTTCACTTTTGGATCAGACCACAGCCCAACCCAGCACACTTCAAGGACTTTCCGAACGACCAGATACGAATCTTGAGAAAGGCCTTTGAAGATAGACAGGAATATGTCTCTCTGTTGCTCGAGGAAAGTCGATTTCACCAGTGAGGAAGTTTCGGGGTCGATGAAGGAGAGAATGAAGAAGATGTAATAAGTGCGGATATCTGATTGATGAGATTCAGATTGGTCAAGGTCTACAGATGTCGTGGAAACATACCAGGTCTTGCGAACACATCCTCTGCGTCTCCTTTGCCTCTCCTCCTCATATGCGATACTTTTGCCAACGTCTAAAGTTTTTTAAAAAGAAATTCGGATCTGTCATCGTATGGCAGTCGACGCACCTTCGTGTCCCAAGGAAACGCTTCAAAAAGTGTCTTCCGTTCCCTCCCACCTCCGAAGTGAGAGATACTATTCAACAGTTTCAACGAAACGAGAATAAGTTCGTTTGAACCAGAGATATAAGATGTAATTTTTCGCATCCATTTTGGCGACAAGAGCGTTTTGATAATTGGAATGCCGTGCGAGTGGTATGGGAAATGAGAGGATAACAGAGTAAGGACCGAGGATAGCAGAGACACGAGAAGTGATAAATTGGACGACTAGTGCATTGCAACATCAAAACGCTGAGAAAACAAAAAAAAATAGAATGCACGCACTTGATTCGTACCTTCCCATATCTCAAAAATATCATGAGCACCTGGCGAACTCTCCATCCATTGCACAACAAGCGCAAGCCTTTCATCTTGAGGAGCAACAGTCTCTCCTGATTTGATGGCCAGATTCGAGCGCAATGCAGACAGAGCTACATAACTGGGTGAATATTCTTCGCAGTGATTATCATAAAGCTTATGCACCTTCTATTTGAGCATTCTGGTCTTGGTTCTGCAGAGCGCGTCTGATATCGATCGCATTCGAGAATTTATACGCCTTCCGCGAGGTTTGCTCGACTTTTGCGCGTTTATGAGGGCGCTCCGATTTGCTTTGAGGCATTTGGGTCAATAACTCAATTCCATACTTCCTACTAAGACGCGCCAAATCTTGAATTTTACTTAAATCACGTGATTATGATCATTCAGATATCGAGATTTGGGAGGTTCTACGTCCTTGCATTGACTGAAGGGTCTGTTTCTTAACCATCTTTCTAACCCTCGAAGCCGAGAACGGCAAAGACCCCCTCTTAGCTCCGATATGTCCTCTCCGCTTTTGCTTTGTTACTGGTCGTGATTCTGGAGGAAGCTCAAAGCCGCGCCACATCTCCTCTTTTGCGCCCGACAAAATGGGGCCCACTGCCATTTTCCAATCCCAGCCCTCCCTTTTACCCGCCATAGCTTTCTTAAAAAGGTTTACAAACGTCATTTTTCTCAACAGTCTCACGAGCGGTGCGAGAGAAAGTTCTTGGAATGGTGAGAGAAGCGTAGCTCCCATAAGCATGTCGACAGTGGGGACAGCAGATGTGGGTAATCGCTTGCGACCTGCATGAGCTGCCTCAGACGGAGACGAAGTAGTTGGCTCCCCGAGAGTGAGGAGGTGTGTGACTATTTCAGGGCCAACGCAGGCGGAACCAGATAATTTCACCACAGGCTCTCCATGTTGAATCCTCCACTCCAGCACGTCATTATCTGGAGGCTCCCGAGGTCTCATGTGCGTGACGAAATCTGCGAAGCGGTACTGGTCGGCCCTGCAGACATGTCCCAGCTCCTGCTTGATTCGTAATACAAGACTAGTGATGACGATCAAATATGTCTGTAAGTTTGGCTGGAACCCAAGATGGTCGAATGCGCGGAGCGTCATGAGAGCAGCAGGGTAATCCTCGAGAGCCATAAACGTCCGTAGTGCGAGGTGTAGGCATGAGACCGAAACTATGTTAGAATGTGCCAGGGGAGCATTCCTGGTGCGCAGAATATGGCACTGGACCATATCCCGAAACAACTGGCGCGGAGGGACAGCATTGTCCGGGCGCTTGTGTTTCCGTGAACGTGCATGACCCCAAATTTTGGATACGTGGAATAGCTTCTTGAAAGTGAGGTCGCTGGGTAAGAGGGAAGCAGAAAGGTTGACCATGATTGCGTGATAAAGCCCAAAGGCCTTGGTGTATTCTCGACGAGCGAGGCTGGAGCGGATAAGCGCGTTGAAAACTGATATATTAGGCGTGACACCCTCTGAACGCATGCGGTACAGTGTGGCCTGAACGGCCTCAGAGTTTTCGGGTTGAATTTCCTGTAATGTCTCCAGTATGCCCGCGTAAGGAGCTGCATCAGGGGCAAAGCCCTGCTTCATACAGTCGCTCTCGTACTTCTTGAGCCAACGTTCTGCGGTGCTCATTTGCCCCGCACGCATGCACGCTGTTACCATGACGTTAACCATATTCCCGGACGCAGAGAGATCAACGTTGTGAATAGTGACGAAAGCATCGGCCAAATCATCCACGATTTCAGTCATAGCTGTGACAATATCACGACTGGGAAAGAAATGCTCTTGGAGCATTCTCTTGTAGACAGAGGTAGCGAGCTTGAAAAGATCCCTTTCAAGCAGGAAACGAATGAGTCGGTTGAACATGGTTGAGCGGTATACATTGTCGAATTTCGACACGGAAATCTTGTCATGGATATAGGTCTCTACATCGTCAGGACCCTTTGCAAGAATGCGACTGTCTATAGAGCGCAGAAGACCATTAACGCGGGATCGAAACACGCGTCGAGTGGGGTCCTGGATGTTGCTTGAATCACTGCCTCGTGCTGTATTGTGCGAGCATGTCTGGCTTTGAGAGCTCGGACTGTGAGGGCATGAGGTGGAACAAAAAAATGAAGTGAGTCTTTGTGGAGCAAAACGTAGCTTCAGGATGCGACGAAAGCTGGATTGAAGCATGCAGTACTAGCCGGTCATAACTAATTGAAAGTGACTCTCCTTTTCGCAAAAGCGTGACATGATGCGTGACAGGCACGTTTCAAAATTCATTATGCCCAGTCGCTATATACCAGGCTACTACTGGAGGTCGATTAACTTTTGGAACAGCTGTCTTTTGTTTCACTGATATACGCATGGCTCCTTGACATCTGCAACGTACCATGCATGCAGACTGGGGTCTTATTTTCGCAGGACACTAGATCTATAGACGACAATGCAACATATTGATGCACAAAACTCGCACAGACTCGGACTTCCTTCCACAAGACGAGTCGCGCAGTGGCCATCACGCGTCTGATCGCGAGTGATCTTGCCTGATAGTCAAATATTTCGCCCCTCAACTGCCAAGACAATCACCTACAGTACAGCAACTTGCCTACTTTCAAGTTCTTTCCCAAATTCCTTCCTTCCTCGGCTCGCACAGACACGGCTCCTCCAGAATGCTGACGTTCGTGATCCCTCGAATGTACGTTCATATCTTGTTTCCTTGGCACTTGAATCGACGATCTCCTGGCAGCTCCCTATTACATTGTTCCTGCCCCCTCACTGCCACGGTAAGCCACTACTCACGGACATTCACACACAGATTCACGCGAGAACGTGAACGTGAACGGTCGCCATCACATGTCCAACTTGCATCCTTTTTCTATCCCGACCACTCACCAACCAATCATCTGGGACAACCTTCAAAACCTGCCTAGTATACTACCTATGGACCGTTCGTGCATTCATCTTGCCCCGAGTCTACTGCTATACCCGGTGCGCTTGAGTCCAGGTCTCACATCCATTTGCAGTACAACGATGCTGATGATGACTTGATTCGTGATGAATATTATGTTGCTTTTCCATCCAATTCGCAACCGTTAGCCGCAGGGTAGCTAATAGCTGGAGAGCATGGAAGTGGCCGGTTGTGTGATTGCTTGTAGATCAGCTTCGAGGGTATTTCGTGGGCATTGCTCGTCTCATACATCAGATTCACGCTCTTGGATTACTGATGTAGATAACACTTAAAATGCATACCGCTACAATATCTCTACCGTCCTGACCATGCCCAGAATGGAAGAAAGGTCTTTGACTTGCGCGATAATCTCATGATCTGACGCGATTCTCATGTATTCTCCGCCGCGCTGATGCGCTAGCAAAAATGCGCCAAAAGGCTGTTTAAGGTGAGCGGCCAATCGCAACGCTCGATCGCTCAGTTCTGAATCGACCGACTCCTGTGCTTCGGGGAACTCGCCAGGCGAATTCTGTAATGGAGACCCGGGCGCGGACCAATAACCTTCCTCGCTCTCCGTGTCGTCAGCAACGTTAGGCAGCTCTGCCAAGCCAGACGGATCCGCGAAGTCAGGAAGTTCGAGGAGATACCGATTCCACGGACGAATAAGCAAGAATGTCTGCATAGTGGGTCGTGGTGATGAGAACTGAATCAACTTGTCTTGCGTGGTGATCAGCAGGTCATGAAGTCCGTCGGCCTTGACTTCATATATCTCCTGGTCTTGAGCGCGACTCTGTTTGACCGCTGTAACATGGAATGCGATGCAAGGCAGATGCAGTCTGCAGTTGGCGAAACGAGGAGCGTTCAGGCTGTCAAGCAGTGCGTAGAGTTTCAAAACCGAATCTACAGCCATGGCATGTTGGAGCGAGGAGATCGACGTCTGAATGTCATCTTGGGACAGAAATGGCACGGTGTATGGTGAGGCTTTGTATGAAGTGATGTCGGCCGGCAGACAGCTATTGAATTCGGATGATTGCCCCACCCAGTTCAGGGCGCTAATGTCACCCGACTGAGCTACGACCTCCTGCAAGAGCCTCCCAAGTGCGTTTTGTTTCTTCTCGCCATAAATGACAGGTAGTCTGACGCCGAAGATACCAAACAATGAGTATGCGATATCCTCCTGCCACGTGGTGACACGCGCCGACACCCATTGGAGTTTCTCCCGTGCGTCTCTCATCCCCGGACGGAAGGCGAAGAGGGCCCGTGCATCTATGCCCGTCGCGTCTCCCATCTCCTGCATGATTGCAGGGGAATCCTTGTGGTTGGGAGAGCGATCGTCGAGATATAGGGACCAATCCTTCTGATAAAATAGAACAAATTTTGGGGCCAGAAATTCTTGAACTGTCCATCCTCGCGTGTTCCAAGCGCTATGTGCGAGTGCGCCACGCTGCGACGAAGGTGGAACATCAGACAGATAAATGATGGTAAGTGCTGAGTGGCGGTACCATACAAACATGGAGTTGACCGATTGTTGGACCTCGACATTGTTAGTCTGGTCGATGCAACAGGTGTCGACCCATGTCCAGCGATATCCCTTATCAAGAGCAGCTTGACAGAATGACTGCAACTTCGCAATGCCACCGACTGGATCCAAGTCGTACACCACCTTGCCCTGGATGTCATGCAGCGACGGCTCTGTCCCTTCCCACCTATGTGATAGCATGACATAACGGAAGTACATCGCCACCACGTCTTGGATGTGCTCCATTCGAAGGTCTACATGCTTCGTTGTGGATGACAAAAGTGCTTTGTACTCTGTGCTCATTATGAAGGCATTGATCTGTACGTCGCGATTGCATAAGCGTCCAGTGGAGGTGTTGATTAGACGATGCGGGACGTCGTCGAGTTGAGCCTTGATGGTCTCTTGAATGACTCCTTCTACTTCGGATGGACTAACATACTGTTGTCGCAAGTCTAAACAAAGAGTTAACAATGTTGAAGGATGTACTATTTGGGACGTACATTGTGTTTCCGTGTCGGGAGTATTTTCCAACTTCAAGAGCATGATTTTGAACGTCTCGATGGCTTCATCGTATCGGTGTGCGCTATGAAGTATCGCATGCTTCAACTGATATCCAAAGTAAGATGATGGGTTGAGTTCGATGACCTGCGTATCACCAAAATGAGCGTCAAGTACGAAACGGTAGCTGTCATCGCACCTTTTCCGCATCGAGGAGTGCGTCGTCCCATAGCATTTGTCCCGACCTCGCCTTACTGCGGTTCGCAAAAATGGTATCGGTCGCAAAATCAAGGTCGATCGCCGCAGAGTAAAGCTCGACAGCCCTGTCGTAACTACCCGCAGCGAGGGCGTCATCTCCGCTCGCAGCGAGGTCAGTCACTCCAGCGGCAGGATAACGCACGCTCCAGTCTTGCTTGAAACCTGAGTGAAATGAGGTTGAGAAGTATACCCGGTTGACTTCACGAGGACTTGCCAGTCGACCAATCAAGGCAGAGTGCTTTCGTACCCTCATCAGCCCTATCCATCATGTATCGATATGCTTTGATGGCTTCCGGAAGTCTACCTGCCCGAAGGAGTGCATGACACCAATTCTGATGTGCAGTTCGCCACAAGGACTTGAGGTCCCATCCGAATAACTAGAAAAAGCAGTCAGGTGTAAAAAAAAAAGATTTCCAGTTGCACTGAAATCAACCTACCACCACAAAGACATCATATCTGGCATGGATGGCCGACACAGACGAGAAACCGATAGTGTTGACAGCGGAAGTGAAGTGGTCAGCAGCTTCGTTGTGTCGTGCGTCATCCAATGCATTCATTCCCACTTGAACGTGTAGATAAGCCTTGCAAGATTCGCAAAATCAGCATTGACGCATGAATGTGGAACTGACTGTGTCAGGAGAACTCACTTCCACGATACCACAGGCAAGAGAATTCGGATTGGGACCAGTGGTAGCTAGCTCCTGTACGCGCAGAATTGCTTCGTCATGTTGATCTGCATTGAAAAGGGCGATGGCCTGATGGCTGTCGTGTAAGTAGCGAGTATATGAGACACGAATCGCGTACCTTAATCAAGAGTAGAAGACGAGTTTTATTCAAGTCTGCATCCACGTACATGAACGCGAGGTCAAATGCTTTCATCACGTCTTGGAACTGTCGTTTTCCACAGTGGGCGATGCCCTTGGCGATACAGCCCATCAAGGATGGCTGAATGCTCATGCTCTATATCGCCATATAAGTTATCCTATGTTAAAAATGTCACGACGGGACGGTGCATCTCACCTTGAGTGCGTCATCCAGTGCACGGTCCCAATCGGCTTTTCTCGCCATAACAAACGAACGATTCACGTAAGAGTTGTAGTCGTTGCTATCAGTGCTGATCTCTTGAGTGAGCAGCTTGTCAGCAGTAGGCAAGTCTCCGCTTATGCATGCATTGCGGGCCGTCGTGCTTATGGTAAGGATCTGCATCACGCATGGTCAGATTGTGTGGTAAAAATGACTGCTGTAACAAGCCTCGCAATCACACTGTTGAGCCTTGGCATAGATATTGAGGATCAATATGCAAGAAGACGGGCAACTCACATTATCTGCCACTTGTTCCTTCCGGGCATCCTCCCATAACACATCCTTGAAGAAAATGAGATGAAGCAGTGACGGGAAATGAACAAAACTTGCATCTGATGCCTGGTCCTTGGAAATGTTCGCCAGCAAAGGTACTTCCCACTTTGAGATCATTTTATCTCTCCCTCCGCTGAGAATGTGCTTGCCATCCGTGGAGAAGGTGACACAAAACACCTCATTAGTGTGCTTGAATATGGCAATGGTTCGTCGATCCGAAAGCCGCCAAAGGCGAACCTGGTGGTCCGGAGATGCAGACGCGAGAAGGGTGCCAGTAGGGTTCAAGGCAATCATCAAGACAACCCCAGTATGACCCTTCCACGGTTCACCGACCTGCTTCCATGTCGATGAATCCCAAATCCGTATGGTGGGATCACCTGCATTACCAGCCGAGACAAGCTGTTTGTTATCGGGCGTCCACGCGAGTGCAAGATTCCATGCACCATTGAACGCAGAGTGACCCTGGAACTTTGCGATGCATTCCCTCTTGCCTGGATTCCATATTTGGATATTCTTGTCTGTCGCGATTGCAATATATTCACCAGACGGCGAATACCGAACGCAGCGGACTTCAGCACCACAATTGATTGGATCTCCTTGCACCTGCCATGTTTTTGTGTTCCAGATCTCCGTTGTGGCGTCCAATGAGCCACTCGCCAGCAGTGTGCTGTCTGGGGAAAAATCAAGCGACGTTACATTTTTGGAGTGGACTTTGATGGGTTTGGTGAGAGATTCGCCGTCTCTGTTCCAGGCGATGAGCTCTCCGCCGAAATCACCGCTTGCTATGAATTGCCTGTCTCTTGATACTGCAACTCTGTATACTGCGTTGCGATGTCCTTCCATTATCTTCAATACAACGCCGTCTTCCAGGTCCCACAGACGAAGTGTTTTGTCTGCCGAGGTCGTCACCATACGGCGTCCATCGGGGAAGATTGCGGTTGCAAAGACACTATCTTTATGACCTTCAAATGTTCGACTAGCCGTGGTGATTCGAATGGCGGTCGGTTCTGCTTCAGTCATTCTGCTCGAGGTGGATGCCTTAAGCACCACTTGCTGGAGAGCTTGTGGTTGTTTTGATCTAAGTTTCAGACGCGCGTGCACCGGGCCTTTTGTTCTTCTTCACAGCCTCAACCTTGCTTTGTGATCATTTATTTAGACGCCCAGGCGAGCTTTACTGTCTTCATCTAGCTACTTAGTCCACCATATGCATCGCTCCATTCGATTCCATCGCCTACTCCGCCCAATCCATCCTGCACATACTGTCAGAGAGTCGACAGCACACCTGCCGGAAAGTACTGAGTCGCAGCGAATCTGCAGGGTGGGAAGTCTATAACACAGCAGAAACAGATAATGCGTACGCACTCCTCGACGTGTTGTTCAGCCGCAATTGTGATCGCGATCGAGAGTGATATCTATAAGCTTTTGATTTCAGGCATCATACCACGCCCCATCCCATTCGTATCCACGATCAGTGAGGAGGGCATAGTGAACCTGGTACCGTTCAGGTACTAAAACACACCTCCGTCATCTAACGCGCTCCGCACGCTTATCTGGCTTGCATCAACCAGTTGGTTTAACATGGTGAGCAACACACAAACACATGTCTCTTCATCTATTCAATAACCTCTTCCCATAGGTCACGAGCTGCCCGCCTATCATCTCATTTGCATACAACCACAGCGCTCCGGGCCACTTCAAAGATACAATCGCGAACTTGAAAACAGCCAAGGATTCCCTGTGAACACCATCAGCGAGTCATTCGTCGAGGATGCAAATGAAACTGCCATAGACGCTCCTCACGGATTCGACGAGTGGAACAACAGTCTGACAAAGTGTGTACACCTTCGTGGTACCCTATATGCGCCAACAACCAGGGTTTCAGGTGCAAATAAAAACCTCTCGCGTCAAGGAAAGCGAATTTAGCATGGAACGCGAGGTAATTTTATTGAGTAATTAGCATCTACATTTTTGATCGGTTTTCTGAAACAGTATCATTGACTCGCATACTTTGTGGCAGCGTCCTTCATGGGACGCTTCGATGGGTCAATCACGTATGAATACTTGCTATCCAGGTTCATATTTGCTATCCAAGTACAGAAGCCTCAACGTCCTCACTCGTGCAGATCTGGAACTCTTTATATCTGTGTGTACTCTTACTGTCGTCGAATTGCACTAATCACGTGATTCACAGCAGGCTGCATATGTTCACGTTCAGATGCTCGTCAACTTCATAGACAGGTGGTCGCCTGTAATGTGGTGGGGTCACAGTCTGAGGACAGAATTCCGTATTGCCATGCTGGTAGGGTTCGGAATGGCTCGGGAACGCTGATGAACTACATTGGAACCGTTCAGAAGGATCCAGAGCCGAGATTCATTTTCCAGTCCCTGGCATAAGAACCATGGTCCGAACCACAGGGAACCAGACCAAAAGTCCGCTTCGAACCGTCGTTCTGAACCGGACCGCGGCGGCACTAGCTCAGCCTCAGTGCCACTGCCACTGGTGGGTAACAAGGAGGACGGAATTCTGTGTTGTCCTTCAGGCTTATCTACACGTCCAAGTGGGAATACTCCTCGACGCGGAAAAGGTGCGATGACGGTTATCATTTCGTATTGGACGCTCATTTTGGTGATACGCAGGCTATCGAACTCAACCCTCCATCTTACTTTGGACATCAATCGAAGCATGCGGCGCCATGTTTATTTGGTATCGCCACTCAGTACTGACTATCATCTACCTGTCGGATGTTCCACCTTTGTCGCTGCCCGGGGTACTCACAAGTAGCACTTGGAACACACGAGGATGGACAGTTCAAGAATTCCTCGCCCCCAAATTTGTCCTATTTTTGGGAAGGATTGGTCCCTCTATCTCGACGATCGCTCTCCCAACCACAAGGATTCCCCTGCAATCATGCAGGAGATGGTAGATGCGACGGACATGGATGCACAGGCCCTCGTCGCCTTCCGTTCGGGGATGAGAAACGCACGAGAGAAACTTCAATGGGTGTCAGCGCGTGTCACCACGTGGCATGCGGGGGCGTACTGATTCAGTTAACTCGGTCTTCGTTCTCGCCAGACAGCACTCGCATCGTCACTGGTTCTTGGGATGACACTATTTGTCTGTGGGATACAGCGACGGGGTAGCCAGTCGGTATTTCGCTCATCAAAGGTCAGAAGACAACTAACTACCGTACAACACAGTGATATCGATCTATTTTATTCTCGAAAGCCATGAATGAGCCCAAGCCGAGCCGCGGCTTTGGCCTGGCTTTGGCTCACGGCTCGGCCTGAGGTTTTTCAAAGCCCTCCCGAGCCGAGCCTGAGCCGGGGCTTTCGGGCCATGCCGGGCCCGCACATCACTAGGACTCGACACTAAACACGAAAAATGTCTGCTACCTACCCGTATGCCTGATTTTTGACTGTACAGTACCCATGAGGCAGTGATCGGGATCCGTGCCGCCCTACTATGCACTAGTATCAATCACGTACGAGTTCTTTCAGGCCCTTCCACCATCGGTACCCGTTTCCGAAGGGTTGAACAACGTCAAATAACGTCAGGTGGTGGCGGCCTTGTCAGCATGCATCACTCTTTCCAGTCGTTATCAGCACCCTCAATGATTTCTATTTCACTCAGCTTGCTGCGGCGTAGCACGTCAAGGTCTTAAATACAGATCTTGACAACAAACAATTCTAACGATGTTCTGTTGCATAAGAGAAATCTGTAGTTGGGCTCTAGGTCAGCTCCATGACTGATGGTAACTCGAAACTATTACCAGCCTGAGTGTCCCATCATGATGGAAGTAATCAATCTTGTTGAGTTATTATTGTCCTTTTGCAATTTGCGGCTTTGCTGTCGGACATCTCAGAATGCGAGGCTCGAGGCGCGACTCAAACAACAAAGACCTACTGGACGCTGAAAGAAGTGCGTACTGATAGTACATGACCGGCACTAAAAATACGACCAGGACAATGTTATGTAGAGAATAAAGAGGATGTAGGACTGATTGAAACGATGTGTTTCTACAATATTCATATTCATATTCATACTACTTGGTTTTGAATTTGTTTGTGCCTCACTTGAAGCATGAGCCACGATGTCGAGGTACTTAGTAATAGGAACCTGAGCCTATACATGAGCGTATATGGATGACCAAATATATTATTCATTCATTCCTATGTCATTGGTGTACTGACCATACTTTAATTCGGCTGAGCTCTTACTACTAATCATTGCCGTTCTTGCAAGATACTCGTAAATACAGTATGTAGCGAGTAAGCAGCACGATATTCCTTATACATTATGGTGCATCAGATGGACGGGTAAGGGGAGGTCAATCGTATCTTCGAAGCGAGTGACCTCGGATTTATCGATATGAACAGCGTGCTTGACAGCCCAATCCAAGATTTTCTCGTAGTTTCTGCATTGGTGGCGGGTGTTGAAGTTAGGGTATGGGATACTGTATCCCTGAACCCAGTCCCATGTTATCATCGTCACGTCAGTATTGCACATGATATTCTGCCTGATCATTTCAATGCAACGATCTGTAATGTATACGATAAGCAGGAGGTGTATCAATATAAAAAACGTATGTACCAAGATACATGCGGAGTACCTCGGGCGTGTCCT
>MU177945.1:203643-243552 GCA_016695465.1 Suillus americanus | reverse complement strand
ACAAATATGAGTGTGTAGTGTGGAGATACCACCCTGAAAGGTGTACTTGCTTTCAGACTCCCGTCCCTCCGATTTCAACGATGGAGCAGAGGCAATCCTGATGAACACTGACTTCAACATCGAGGCCCCCAGAGGAGGCAAAGGAGATGATCAATCAAGGTGTTCTACTCCAGAAAGCCACAAAGACTGCCAGGAACATAACGGGCATGGGCAAGGTGGTCCTGTATATTCCTGCGGCTGCTATAATTATGGAGCGTTGGAAAGGCACAAATACCTCAAGCTCTTGCTTCCGGAACTAGAGCAGGTATGCCTAACATGCAGATTATGAGGCTATTCTGAACGTAATTGCAGGCATTAGAATCTAGTAATAGTGATCCTGGAAATAACAGTGTGTCAAGTCCCAAACGAAAGATACGTGACGAGAATGATGTGAGTGCGCAGTTTCATCAATCATTCGAATGATTCACTCACCATTGCATGCAGACTCTGCGTAACTTCTTCCAGGACATTACCGATGTGTGGGCAGCATCAGTGCCTGTCATCGAACTTCCACCATCGAAGCGCACGAAGCTCGGAAGAAAATCCAAATTGTTTAAAGGGGAATTAACTCAATCCATAGCTAAGGTCGCACAGGAGATTGCGGTCGTGTGTGAAGCTCTGGGTAGGATCAAAGAAAATATTGATCAGCAAAGCATAATTCTTCTTGCAATCTGTGAAGATGAGACGTGAACGCGGTTCTTTGTACTTACCGTAGTAACTGCAGAAAATTTTGATTTTTTGTGTGATAGCTCGAGAGTAGATAACACTACAACAGTGACAGATACCAACAGTTGTGGCGCAATCTCCGTGACCTCTCTAGGCAATGCTAATGAAAAAAAGTTGTACATACCAATGAACAAGGCGTAGAGCTTCATATCGCCATGTAGTTAGGCATCGGTGGCCTGAGTTCCATTTAAATCGACGTCCATGTGCTGCCCGCATACATGATGTCAGTTGCGAAATGAGGTGATCAGAAATAGGGACATGCATTTTAGCTTTGAGAAACGCATACTAGTAGGCTCGGAACATCTCATCGAGCACTTGGCAGTATCATTTGCTGTGATCTGTCATCAGAGGTTACCAAAGCAACATACATTGCAGGGTGTTGGGTTCTAAAATAGAAATTGATCGATGTCACGTACGTATGCTCGTGTGGCTTTTTGTCTGAGCGCCATCCCAAGTTCAGCGAAGAGATGGTTTCTGCGCCTCCTCTTTCCGCACTCCTTACCGCAATTGTCATCAAGAATATAGACGAGGTTGTGTACCTCGTAAGCATCAAGAACCTGAGAGTTGAGCTTAATGATGGCCGATTCAGGTGTGTTTCACCTCTTTCACATTTCCAATGTCTCATTCATTGCTTCGTGCAGATACGACTACTTCCTTATGCATTTCATGTACATTTGCAAGGAGAGGCCGCCTACCCTTCCTGCACTCGATGTCCTTGGCATTGAACCTATTGATCAAATCTCGTGCCTCTGGTGTGATGCCCGTTTCTGCCAACTGCCAAACTCGTTATTTTTCATTCCATGCACATTGTCGATCTGAAGCTCCCAATTTTGACTTGGTTATCGGTCAGTACTTTCTATCCTTCGTGCTCTATCCTAATATTAATATTTGTGCTACTCAGACACCTTACAAATCGCTAACTAACAATTGGGAGGAGCACCTCACTGCCAAGCACTTCTCTGTTGAGGGTTAGCTTGAGTTCAAGGCAATCTTGTACATTCCAAAGCGGCCAGTATTTCCTGTTTACATTCAATCGCCTTTATTGACTTGGCTTCATAGCGCGCCTTTTGATCTCTTCGAGACCAAGAAGTGCAACAACATCAAACTCTACGTCCGCCGCGTTTTCATCATGGATGACTGTAAGGACCCCATCCCGAGCACCTCAACTTCATCAAGAGTGTCATCGACTTCGAGGACTTGTATCTCGACATCTCGCATGAAATTCTGCAACAGAGCAAGATTCTCATGGTCATCCGACAAGCTCACTGAGTTCCTTTGCTTCTTCTCTACCGGGTCTCTCGAGGAACAGACTTCACTCAAGAGTAAGTGTATCTTGTCGTGTACCGTTCAGACGCTTCCCTTACAATGTGTTCAGATTACATTGCATGTATGCCCAAAATCCAGAAGTCGATCTACTACCTTACCGGTGAATCTCTTGCAACTGTCAGAAGGGCCTTACTCGAACCACGTCACTCGCATCTTTCCGCTCAGGAGCAAATCATCTACAAAGCTACCTAAAAACCGTCAGTATCAGTCCAAGTTGGCACGTTCGAGCGTGTGGTCAAGATTATGATACTACTAGAACATATACCATCGCCCCATCACCAAATCGAAAATCTGATGGGAAATTTGTACTAGAGCTATCAGTGCTCTCGCACTGAAGCGAATGCGTGGTACAGAAGAGGCTGTCATATCCTCCCCTACTTACCCTGTGATGGTCCGCCAGATTGTCCCCGGAATGCTTTGGGGCAAGTACGCCCAAAAAGCAGCACCCTGAACTCCTACCATCCTTCTCTACCAGAGCTGAGTTCTTGGAAGCTGCCTGGCCCTATGAGGTTCCGTGAAGTTGAGCCCGGAGTCTTCATAAAATTTGTGCATGTTCTAACATTGCAGATCTCTGCAGTTTAAAGGCGAGTGGCAATGATGATATGTGGCAGGATGCTGTCATGGAGTAAGTTTTCCACCTGTGCAACATGGTGCTGCGCTACGATAAATAGACTCGGACACGGAATCTTAAGGTTCATGATTATAAAGTTCTACCTCTCGCCACCCAAGCCGGAGTCATCGAATTCGTAGGCAACACCGTCCCCCTCTAAGGATGGCTCCAGGAAGCGCACAACAGGTAATTTACTCCCACTTCCTATCTATGACCAACTCATAGGTACCTTCCTGACGACATGAAACACGGACAAGCCTAATATTGTTAAAACAAACGCGCGAGAAATCTGGTGGAAAGACCGAAGTGATGGTCAAAACTTTCCAACTAATATGCCAGCAAATCGATGAGGCATTACTTCACTGAAAAGCATAAAACCCCCATCACCTGGTTTGCCATGCGCCTCAACTACACTCACAGCGTCGCTACCACTTCCATCGTGGGGCACATTTTAGGTCTTGGTGACTGCCATGTGCAGAATATATTGATTGATAATGGGTCGGGAGAGGTGATGCATATTGATCTTGGCATCACTTTTGATCAGGTGCAATCGCTTTGTGTCTGACCAAGTGTCTACTCACTCTGCACAGGGCAAATTGCTGTGTATCCCAGAAAGAGTGCCATTCCAAATGACGTGGGACATGGTCGATGGGATGAGGAAGTGCGGGACGCAAGGTATATTCCAGGACTGTGCAGAAGAAACCCTGCGTGTGCTGTGTGACAGGTCAGACGTCATACTCACAGTTCTCGAGGTGTTCAAACACAACCCGCTGCATTCCTGGTATGTCCACTTCTCCCTCCCCTCCCTACATTTAACGTTGACTAACCTCCACAACAGGACAGTGAGCGTGCTCAAGTGCAAGACAACCCTACCCGAGTTGCCTGGGACCACTTTGGTGCCATCACCACAGACCTACAGAGCAGGTCGGATATCAGCATGTTATGCATCACCCATTAAACCGGCTGCATCTAACTCTCCAACCACCCTGCACTGTTCCCTTACATTGTCAAGCCATTGTCAGACCGGGGCACTGTAAGTCCTGCCGCCTGTTCTTCCTTCTCGCTACTTATTGCGTCCCTAGGCCGATGTCGATGATGTAATTGAATGGATGGAGGGCTGATTAATTCTCGATTTTAGCTGTCAGTATTTAAATTGACTTTATAATTTTACATACAATGTGCCAGCTTAGCACAGGGTTTAAATACCTTGGCTGATGGAATAAACTGAACTGCGAGACTACCATCTCGCGTCGTGATCGTTGACGATGGCCCCAAGTATGTTTCAATTGTTCCCGACAACTGAATGTTTTTATTCACGATATCTTATAGCACACACAAACCACCTCAGATTCGTCAACATCGGTTTCGATCCTGGCACGAGACTAATGACTCAGGACGACCGTGGTCGTCATCAGCAATATAAGCGCAACATCACAGTAGCTAACGCTTCCGCTCAGCCTGCACCCGGTACCGCGTCTGACCCATTCCAATCTTTCATCGCCCCGGTACAGTCAACTCCGTCACCACCACCACCACCACCTCCTCCTCCTCCTCCTCAATCACCACTACCACCATCACCATCACCATCACCATCACCATCACCTCCTCCTCGATCACCACTACCACTACCACCACCACCACCACCACCTCCTCCTCCTCCTCCTCCTCGATCACCATCTCCTCCTCCTTCACGTCCTGCTTCTCCACCACCACCACCGTTGTTGTCGCTGTTGCTGTTGCTGTCCCCACCCCGACTACCATCACAGCCCCAGACCATGACAGATCATGACGAATTAGTTCGGATTTTGGAACAGCTTAGTCGAGGCAGAGTTGCGGACCAGGATGCCAACTTGCAGTGGGACTCCGAACATTTCGAGATGTGGAGTCATTATATTGAATTTTCAGAATTAGAAAAAAATTAGATTTGTTTGTCCTGTACTGCTGCTATCACTGTAGTACTGAATTTACTTGAATACTAGTACATTTCGACCTACCAAAAAACACTCAGGGCCACGTACCAAATCTAATTAGGCAAGGCTATGGGTTAACACGGCAACACCGGTGCGCATCCGTTGGCTTCCTCATTTGGGCATTTCGCCATATTGGGTAGGCCATGCTTTAAGTTGCCGTCCTTGACACTGGTGGAGGCATTGGACAACCATTGTCACTCCTTCTAAAGACTGATCCCCTCGTCACCTCTCTCAGTCTCTATGATATCTGTGGCGTACCCGGCGTTGCAGCTGATTCTAAACCATATCGATGCTCACAGCTAGGTACGTCGTTACTCGACATACGCCACGTGTTAGTTCAATCAACTTCCCAGATCAATGGATGACATTGGATGCCCTGCAGACAAGCTCGACGAGGCCCTTGACGGCGTCCAAGTCGTTGTTATCCCTGCTGGTGTCCCAAGAAAGGTGCATTTCCTTTCCCTATCCTCGCGCCTTCCTACACAATCCTGACCCTGCCTCTCAGTGCGGTGTAAGTCATACAACTCATCTGTTACTCCGCCCTGATACTTTTTATAGATGACCCGCGATGATCTATTTAATGTCAGTTATATATGCCTTCCATTACATTTACCTCCGCCAATTCCATCCCTCTATCTCGGAGGACCAACGCTTCTATTGTACGCGACCTCGCAGCAGCAATTGGCCGCGTCGCCCCTACTGCCTACATTCTCGTCATCTCAACTCTACCGTTCCCATTGTTGCCTCTACCCTTCAGAAAGCTGGCGTTTACACCCCTGCTTGCTCATCTGGGGTAACAACCCTTGATGTCGTCCATGCTGCTCACTTCACCGCTGGTATTGCACTCAAGTATTCTGCAGGTCAATGGTGTCGAGAAAATTTACTCTTGGGCCTCTTTCCGCTGAAGAAGAGAAGCTGTTGGAGGCCTGCTTGCCTGAACTCAAGAAGAGCGTCGAGAAAGGCAAGGCGTTTGTTGAGAGCTCGTAGATGATTTCTTTTAGATTTACTGTCCCTCAAAATACTTTTGCCGTATGCATGACTTGTTCAAAGTTCCTGCGTAAACAAACATGTCTTAGTAGGTCTAAACCCTCGCTAGGTGCCGAGGCTGTCATGTTAGTGTGCACAGGGTGCAGTGAGCTGCAAATAGTTCAATTTGACGGACGCGTTTACTTTTGCAAAATACTCATAAGTCGACCGCTAGGATTTGGGATGTACGAGAGATTGCTTACTCGCCTCGATATCCGAGTCAGTGAGGCCTCAAATGATTGACTCGCAAAATCAACGCGTGATACGGGAGGAAGATAACAATTAACACGGTCAAGAGTGCAATATCGTTCCTTGACTGTTGCGATGGCGGCAGGTCAGAATTGTTTCACGAACTCACATGCTATTTCAGATTCGTTGACAATTGCAAAAGACTCTTCTTATGGGAAGATCTTGAATAGTAGCTTGATCCAAAGCATAAACGACGAAAACCGAGAGCTATCAAATGGATTGAGAGGAGTCCCTTGCGCGCTGCGATGGCGACAGGTCGCGATTTCGTTAGGAATTGTAGTACTATTCTGGATTCGCGAACAAGCGCCAAAGGCTCTTCTCATGGGAAGATATTGAATAGTAGTTTGGTTCAAAGTATAAGTGACGAAAAACGGGAACCATGAAATAGATGGAGAGGTGTGCACCATCGTCCATTATCGCTCTTCACGGCCGCAAGTTAAGACTTTGTTGCGAAATCTCACGTTATTTTACATTCGTTGACGAGTGCCAGAGGTACCTCCCATGAGATTGTCCCGGATGGGGTTGTAGTACAAAGCGTGAGTCAGGCAAAATGACAATGCTCAAAATATTTGACACAATTGAGCTAACATTCCTTGTCGGTAACAATAGAAAAACGTCATAACCTTGTCGTGCACTGTTCATGGTACCCTAGATTTGCGGGCTATATATCTACACATCAAATTTCTTGTAGTATAAATGATAGTATTTAGTAGCAGCAGGATTCTACCCTTCTACAATTCACACGGCTACAAAATCAAGGACTCATCGGTTCACTGATGATGGCCTGTCAGAGATCGTGGGACATATCTGCGATTCGAAGGCTTGAATACGGGCCCAATATTTAAGTTGGCCAATGTTAATGAGCTCTGAGCAGCCATTCCGACCACGGGATACTGCTAAGTAACGCAGAGTTAACAACTTGAACTTCAAGTTCAAGAGGGACCGGATCATGAACGTTTGAACATCCAGCCAGCCATGGTAAATTGAAAGGCCCAAACTGACACCTTGACCATGGGCTCCAGCCCTTCAGCCAAGTCCCAAGTCCCAATCTCCGGCTATTGGATAGAAGTATGATGGTAGCTTAGGCGGCCCAGTGAGCCCCACCATGTGGTCACAAAGTTACTCTGGTCACGGCCTTTGCTTCAAGCACTGAGTCGCTGACTGATTATCAGTCTAGCTATTTCGGATCGATAAGACCCAGTGACGTACGTCGGCCTTCATGTTTTCGAAGGAACAGTTCTCGTCTGGCGAATTGTACCCTTGAATTGCAATTGGGTGGCAAGATTCTACATGTTGGAATATTCTAAAGCTTCAGATTCTAGAAGGGGGTGAAAATTGTGAACATAGTACGGAAGTCCAGGGGTTATAGGAATGGTGTTTGTCTAATGAAATTTTTATCTGGTCGAACGCTCAGCGCTCAGATGCATGGAAAAAATATCTGAGGTGAAAGTTAAATAAGGTATGGCAAAGGCATGTTATAAATAATTCGCCATACGAGTTTGTAAAAAAGCGACAGCAAGAAACATTACCAGGAAACAGATATCACATGATAGTGGAAACAATCATAATACGGCTGTGGATATGGATGTTGGCGGAGTCTAGCCATAATACGACCCAAAGAAGTCACCTATGACTGGCGTCGAGGTTTGATGCCGAGGTGAATCTGACGGATGTGACGAATGATTGTATCTCGGCAGATGTGTTCGAGTTCACATCCCTCCCATAAACATTTCATGCGGGCGCGCCCAGACGGTGGGAGATGGGATGACGACAAATGGTCTGCGATCTCTTCTTTATTCACAGTCACGTCGCATGGACCATGACCATCATCCCACTTGCACACGCAGTCAGATGCGTGCGATTGAGGCTGAGAGGACGACGGGACCTGCAGTAAAATATCAGCGCACTACTATTTACAAGCACAAACTAAACATACAGTATCAACAAATCCCAGTTCTGCACACAATGCCTTGAATAGCTCTGAATCCTTCTGCCTGCTCAAGGAATCAATACTAACAAGAAATGTAAGGGTACGGACGCACCAAAAATTATAAACCATTCTACGACCCGCTGTGGAAGAGGGACTCGTAGAGACCACAGTGAACTTATGTAGTGGCATAGATGGCGCGACTGGCAGGACCAACCATGAAGGCCGACAACCAAAGGTGGCTCGTAGGCCAAGAAACAGTGGCATGTATGGTCAGCTAAGTCAAGAATGGAAGACTGTGAAAGTTGATCACTAGATCTATCCCGCCAGTAAACGTCCTTTGGGCAACTAGACAAAACGGTGAATGACAAATATCGCGGAGGCCAAAGGCCAGAGATTGACTGTCAATAAAAAAGATCAGGCCAATGGGCCTTTCAAGGTCAAATTCGTTTCAGTAGCATGACTATCTGAGATCAGACCAACATCTGTGACTCAGAGACTCTGCGTCCCCAAGTGATGCCTAAAGCGAGCTTTCATCAGTGACGCCTATAGAGGATCTCGAAACGCGCCCCCGATGATGCGGAATATAGTGCGCTATTAAAATTTTATCAATAGATACGCTGGCCACGATGCAAGTTTAACGCTAGCAATGGCCACGACTCCCACGCAGTTGGTGAGCCAGATGGTAATCTTCTGACCAGTCACATAACATCATGTTTCCATTTATCTTGGATGTAAACAGTCATCAGTGAACCTAGCTGGCCGATGTGGTGAGACACCTGACAGAAAAAGGAAAAATGGTAGTACCAGGAAATAAGGCATGCTATGAGATATAAACAGCATTAAGCGCGCACCAAGTGAAGGCCAACGTCTTCCGCATCGCAACCTTCCAGAAACGCAACTTGAATGACTGGGACCGTACCAGGTCACACATGATCTGGGTGTAACCTCAAGAGCCCGAAAAGAACGTTACCGAACCCTCATGTCAAATTACACTTCAACGAGATCCTATCGTGAGACCTTGAGGCCTCTGCCTCCGATGCTTGAGAGGTGCCCAGGCACCGAAGGCCGACTTGAGTGTCATATTCTGCTGACATCATTGTGACTCGGCCTACGTTGGCATTCAATCGGTAGGCCACTTGTACTTCTGTTCAACGGTACCTCTACGATAACGATATCAAGCGTGAGATGCAGGCGGAGAAATGGAACATACCTTTATGTATCGACATCATCAGTGCCTCTCTAGCTTGCACAGGAAAGCAGAAAGTGGGGCCTAGGAAACTGTAATGTTGATCACGCCTATAAGCTTTAAATTTAAGTTCCCAGCACTGCCAAAAAAATTCCTGTACAAATCCTGAGGACACTCAGTAAGTTTGGCGGTCTTTGCAGTGCAACTTCGACTGAGTTGGCACTCCGCGCGAAGAGCGGATTTGCCTACAGCACGTGTCTGATCTGGATGTTCCAGAATGAAGTTTCATGAGTAACATCATAAGTACTCCAGAGTCCAGAAATCGTCTCGAACTATGGATCCCAAGGTCAGGAGTTTTGGAAAATTGTCGCACAACAAAAGAAAAAGTGAAAGTTCGACCGTTAATCTGTGACGAAGTCGGCCCTAATAAGTCGAGGGTAATTCCCCGACTCCACTTTAGTGGAAGAGGTTCTGTCGCAAGCAAATAGTCAATCCCCTGCAAACGCACCCGTGGGAAATGGGAAAAAATTGAACCAGTGGGAAAATACTTCCTTAATTGAGCGCTGGGCTACTCTTAGTAAGGTAGTGGGGAGCGGCAACTCAGCCAAAGAAAGTGTGGCATTATGTAAGCAAGAAATGCGGTCAAACGACACGACCGTTCGAACGTCATAACTACGACGCCCGTACAACACCAAAATACACAATATAGCTGTAGAATTATAGTAAGTCAAAGTAATTAGTAAGCTTGTTCTACTCAAAAATTCAAGGCTCATCCTCATCTTCACTCTCGCCTGTCTCCAAAGGAACCTCCTGTGTGGTTTCTCGGCGTGTAACCTCCCCACTCGTGTAACGTGCGATAGTTCCTCCGCTGGTCAATCTCATGGTTCTTTTCGATGAGCTTTCGGTCATACTCCACTTGTGCCCTCCTCCGTTTTCTCTCGGCTCCATTCGAGTCTAATTCCCGTGCCTTCCCACGAAGATACTTGCGCTGATGGCGTCCGAGAAATGTTTTGATGTAGGTACCAGTTCGATTTTGGAGGGCATTGAGAGTTCTACTGTGGTCTCTGTGGATTTGCGATGCGACGCGACGCGTTTATGAGGCTTATGTAATACAATATGAGTCTGCTACCTGTGACATCCCTGTTGTGACTGAACACGATATGCTGGGGGGTTGATAAAGTGTGATACAGTGTGACAAACGAGTGCGAGCTCATAGGAAACCTATCTGAAGCATTTAGAGGAAAACGGAAACGGAGGTATGGTAGAGGACTGCTTTCTCTCCAATGCCTTCATCGTAGAATTGTCATAAATATCGTAGTAAACAAGTAGATGTCTATTTCCTATGTGTACTATACAGAAAGATGCTGAAAGTGCACTGCAAACGATAGCCAAAGTCCGTTTGCGTGCTGTGAGGTGCCGTGCAGTTAGCGCTGTAGAGACTCAAGTCTCTGTGGTTGCATATTGGCCTATTTACGACTCATGACAACTAGGCTTCACAGCACGACTCGCACCATTATGTCTAGGTGACTCTGTATATGATGCACAGCTTTCCCACGAAAGGCGCCATAGGTGCACCTACTTTCCCACACAAAGCGACACGTTCCCGCGCTTAAGTGCCCTGCGTCGCCTATCATCTAGGCACTTTCACCATTATGTCTATAGCAATCCCACATATCATGTGCAGCTTTCCCACGCAAGGTGCCATAGGCGCGCGAGGACAGGACATGTGGAGGACGGGCAACGGATCCTTCGAAGGCGACAAAAAGTGACAAAAAGTGCCAAAGCACAATAAAATGCGCCAAAGCGCGACGAAAGGCGCCAAGATCCAAGGAATGCGTCGAAATGCACATAAAAGGCGGAGTGCGCATAAGCGCAAGGAAATGCACCAAAGTGCGCAAGGCGGAACGTGCTAAAGCGCATAAATAGGCGAACATGCCAAAGCGCGAAATAGGCGCTATATCTAGAGTGATGCGATTATACCTTGTACGCGCCCAGGGAGACTTGAGTCTCTACAACTGTGGGGGACTTGGCTACTGACTGTCCTCAGTCAGTCCCTATAGCACGTTTGGACTTAGCGGATTTTTTGATGTGTGAGGTCACATGATTGTGAGAGGGTTGCCCCATATGTGGAAGGCGGTGGAAAAAAAAAAGAAAAAAAAAGTGTTGTGCTTCTTTTCTTCTGCTTCTTTCTTATCCACCTCATCAGTAACACACTGCAAGAATATGGCACCTTTCAATCTTGCTCTCTTGACCATGACTCCCTCTCCTGAGCCTGAAGAGCGCCCCTCTTTGTTGGTCAAAGCCCCTACACTGCCTAAGGAGGTTGAAGAGTCCTTTGAAGCAAGGGCCCTTCGCATTTGGGCTGGATTGCGCGAGAGACTGGATACCTTGATCAAGGTCATGCCTGATGACGATCCAGCGCTATTCGTAGATAGGGAGTCTTGGACGCGCGACTGGAACGAACTCCTGGTGTGTGATGATGATATTGGCGCTTTCTGTGGACTAATTAGCGCGTTTATAGGAGTTGCTTAGTGAGGTTGGGATGAAGTCCGCTAATGAGGGCGTCACCCTTGAGTTGGATGATGAGGGCCTTGCGCAATTGGCTGAGGGAAAGCGCGCCTATCGCACCTTCTCTTGTGAGATCCGCGACATGAAGAGTAAGGTGATTGCTGAGCCGGCGCCTTCAACTCCTCCACGTGCTAGGCTCTCTCAGGCAAAACTGGTCCCTGAGGTCACAGCGCCTGCCAAGAAGGACACTGAGGAGAAACTGGTCATGGTGAGTGGCGCGCTTATGTCTTTCTGGACTTATGATGAGTGGCGCGCTTTTAGCACCCTGGTGCGCGCATGTCAGTTCCCAAGGCGCCTTGTTGTACCCGGTGCTCTGAGGGAAAGCTGATGTGTGGTGGTCAGCCTGGCAAGCGCTGCTCTCCTTGCAACAAGGGCAAAAAGTTGTGCTTGTTTTCGCGAGTTAGTGAGTGCATCACGTTTGTTTGCATACCCATTTTAACCATTAGCGCTTGGGTGATAGGGAAGGTGCCAAAGAAAGTGCCTGTGGCGCGTCGCAAGGCAGAGTCGGCACCTGACATGCCTATGGCATCAGCCTCAATGTCTGGTACTGTGCCTCCCACCGTTTCATCGCCGGCACTTGACGTGATGGAGATATACTCGTCTGGTTCTGGAGAGTCTGAGGTGGAGGAAGAGGAGGAGTGGATTCGCGGATTGTGCACTATCCCAAACCATGCTATCAAACCTTTACCTGCATGCACTGGCATGTTGAGCAAGGCGAGTGTCTCTAAAGCGCCTACTGATATAGCGGATGGACCTGAGGGCAAGCTAGTGCGCTTGAAGGCTGAGAATGAGCACCTCAAGTCCATCATCCTTGGCATGCGCCAAAACTCGCGCGCTCAGCAGAGTCGCCTTATCACTTTTTCTAACCAATTGTACTCCATGTCCCAGGAGATGTCTTGCTTGGACACAGAGCTCTCATTCCTGGACTAAGCACCTTTTTAGAGTACTAGTCTCCTCCTTGGCGCCAATGCGCCTGTAGAATAGTCCATGTCAAAGCACCAAAGCGCCAAATATATCCTTGTGTCGCGTCGCCTGTCCATGTCCATTGTCCTTTATCCAAGTCCATTGGGCCTAGTACAGTAGAAGAATTTGAACATAAGTAACACACTTTTTTTTTGAGATGAAAAGAAAAAATGAAACAATACAACAGTCTTGTGGGCGCGCACCCATCTTTTCTTCTTTGTGCTACTTCCGTCGTCTATTCCTGTCATGAGCCCTGCGCATGGATGATTAGTGGAGATGGCGTGTAATGTCTATAGAGAAAAAATGGGCGCGGTGCAGCTGCATGCGTTAGAAGTTGAAGATCTAGAGGGTTGATTAGGTGCGCGTGTTACAGTAATGATATTGAGCTATGTATAATCGGCAATTAAGGCGGGTTTTTATGTGGTATAGAATAGAGTCTGTTAGTGGTATGTTCAAGGCAATGCACATTATATGAGACAGTTGATGAGAAAGGAAAAGATCACCGGATGAAACCCGGGGTAAAACAGAGAGTATGTTACGGGGACAGTATGTTTTTGTTGTTTTTGTTATTTTTGCGATGTTTTTCGGTATATGTTTTCTGGAGGGAGTCATGTACGTGGTTGCGGATATTTACTGTAATGATGTCGGGTGATGTGCGGGAAATGGGAATGCGTGCGTTATTCTTCAATCGTGTCTTTGGGATCTTCTTCATCTGGCTCGGCGCCTTTGTCTTCTATGTGATGTAATTGTTCCTCGTTCATACCAGTGATACTAGTCACGTCTTTGTGCTCGGCGCTTTGCACCATGTAGGTAATGCAAAATGCGGCATAACGCAGCTTGGAGATGGCACCATCCAACTCAGGCAAAATATATGAGCCTCCCTTTGTGCACCGCACAACAATCATAGGTCCCAAGTATCATGGCTTCGTCTTCTTGCTCAACTTGTATTCGACTTTTGAGTTGCAAACTAGCACAATAGTGCCAGGCGCAAAGTCATAATCTTTGATTGAGGCGCAAAAGCGCTTCTCAAAATCACCGATAGACTTGTAGCGCACCTTTAGTACCTTCTCTTTGATAGCGCTCAGATCCTCTATGCGCTTTTGCAATTGGCGTGCGCGCCATGCTATAAGATCAGTGGTGGTAAACGCACTGTGTTCTGGCAAGGGCGCCAAGAATGTGGCTTCTGTGAGATCAAAAGGAAAAATGGGCTCAACACCATGAACCATAAAATAGGGCGATAGCCCTGTTGCCTTCTGCACCATAACGCGCTCCGCCCAAAATACAGAGTGTGCGACTAGGTGCCAGCGTGAATCGTCTCCTTCGCAAGTTTTCATGATGGCCTCTCGGACATTGCGATGCCTTTGCTCAACTATACCATTGCCTTGGGAATTATAAGGCGAAGTACGGATTGGGTGTATGCCATATTTCTTGGCTAGCGCGTCGACAGTGAGTCTATAGGCGGGTGCATTGTCAGTCACTATTTCGGTGATGGGACCCCATCTGCACAGGAGGTCCTGGAATATGAACACTTTGAGCATTTTGGTATTCCCCTTTCACAACATGCGCCATTCCGGATACCCTGTAAGCGCGCAGCATGCTTGCACAATATGTTCGAATCCGCCTGCTTTGGGCATCTTCATCGTGTCAATATGCACCTTGCAAAACAAACCTCTGGGTATAGGTACCATTGGTGGAATATGGAGTCTGCGCATTTGGCGCACTTGGCACTTGTGACACGTGCGCGTATATCACTTGACATCGTTGATGATGTTTGGCCACCAGAAGCGCAAGAGTAACCACATATGTACGGCATATATACCCTTGTGCCCTAGGTTGTCATGCGCTTCCTTTAGGAGGCGGAAACGCTTGCGCGGTTGGACTACTAGTTGATGCTTGCCTTGGGAATCTTTGCACCATAGATTGTCTTCAAGGACGAAGAAGCACATAGCATACTTGATGAAGGTCTCGAATTTGTCGTCTGCATGGTCAGCAGGTTTTTCATGAGAAATGAGAAAGAGTTTGATCACGTCAATTTTCTGGTCTAGCACCTCCGCCGCGACAGAGCGTGGGATGGAAGGTTTGTCTTTCTCATGGTCTATGATGTCAAGAAAAACGCGCATGTCAAGTAAACACGTCAACTGTCACGCATATGGCATGCTATGCACTGTGCGCGTTATTCTGGCACACGCTGCATCTACTCGATGGGTCCTTTCATTCAGGAGCGCCATTCCAAATGAGTATGCGCGGTCTACCCAATCCCCATGATCATCATCCTCTGCGGGATCGTCCTCTACTGGTAGTCTCCTTGAGAGTCCGTCTATGCCTGTGTGTTTCGTGGCAGAAATATGAACGAGATTAAATTGAGACAGGAGAATACCCACGATCCATCGATTGATGGTTGTGTTGGGTTGCAAATCAGGATTGTTGATCATACCATTAATGTACTTCATGTCGACTTTGACGGTGAGATTGGTAACACCAAAGATATGCACGTGCACTGCGTGCAAAGTGCGAA
This sequence comes from Suillus americanus, assembly GCA_016695465.1. Lineage (NCBI taxonomy): Eukaryota > Fungi > Basidiomycota > Agaricomycetes > Boletales > Suillaceae > Suillus > Suillus americanus. The sequence goes on along the minus strand of MU177945.1, from coordinate 228,444 downwards.
AGAGCCCATACAGCTCTAGCTTGGCCTGAGAGTAGCGACTCTCAACTTTGGTCAGAGTGATCGACCCAAAGCGGTTGGGATAGCACTTTCCATCTTTGCCTATCTGTAACAGGATAAACCCGACCGCAATAACGGACATGTCTACTGCGAGAATGACTTTGCGGTCGCATTCGTAGTCTAGCCATTGCAGTGCAGGGGACTCTAATATAGAGTCCTTCAGTGTCTGCATCGCTTCCCGATGCTCAGGTCCAAACTCAAAGGGGACATCTTTCTTGGTAAGGTTGATCAGCGGATGCGCAATGTGCGAAAAATTTCGGATAAAAATGTGCAAAACGCCGCAAGTCCCCAAGAACCCGCACACATGAGACACATTCTTGGGTTCTGGCCAATCGCGGATCTTTTGTACCTTTGAGTCTTCTGGCACTCTGCCTTCAAATGTGCACATATGGCCGACAATAATCACGGTAGGCATGGCTAATACAAACTTGGTCACGGGTACCGTGGCACCTACATTCTCTAAGCGCTGCAAGATACGGTTAAGTACGACGCAGTGCTCCCATATGAAGCGACGGATGCCTGGATTAGCAGGTATAGTCTCATAAGAGCCATCCACACGTTGGTAGCGCATTTTCACCGATTTCACCAGCACGTCGTCGACAAATGGTGACGTGTAATCTGGAATCTCATGCTGAAGAATAAAGGCAGTATCGCCTTGATATACCTGTATGGCGTTAGCATGGCCTTGCGGCAATGTTGTCAGCCAATGGGGGCCCAAAGGCATCCCAAAGGTAGTCAAATCGCGCGACTCTTCATGGAGTGCGCGCTGATCATATCCGGAGTACAAATCCATTATACCATATATTGCGTAACCCGCAAATGATTCTGCCAAGTGTTCAATGAAAGGCGGCACAGAGGCATCACGTATGGTAACTGCATTGAGTGGCTGCAAGTTGTGAACTAGACGTAGCGATTTTCCATCTTTCTTGACAATGCAGAACCAACGCAATCGGTAAGCGGCTGTTGAGGGCTCATATACTCCCGAAGAGATTTTCTCCTTGATGATGTGTATGACTTCGCCAAGCGTCGAGGGTGGAATAGGAATATGTCGCTGTGACCATGGGGTGTGTGGTACAGTCGGAATATTATAAGGCGGAAAACATGTCTCGTCGAGGCGTCACCTCTCAGAGGCACCCCACACAAACGAGCCAGCATATAAACTTGAGCTCTTCTGGCCAAAGCCAATTCATGGGATCTAAATCGAGCTTTGTGGTGCACTCTGCCATGAAATGGACACCTGGAACAAATTCTGGGGGGTGAGTTGGTAGTTCTGGCATACCGGCCAATGGTTCTGTGGGTAATTGGCGCACTACCCTATACTCTGGGGGCATAGTAGTAGGCACCTTGCACACTTTCTTTGCGACTGGCTTATACACCAGTGCATGGCATGAATGATCATATGAATACATGAAATTAAAGTGTCAATAGCCGCTTGATCTATAACTGAATAGATGGATGTTAGATGCACATAATGCGCTGAAAATTTCAATGATGGTAGTGGATCGGATGAAAAAGAAAGAGAATGCGTGAATACAGATACGGATGGGACATCACTCCTTAAGAGCTGCGGATGAGAAGCTTCTGCACGTGCTTTGCGCTGTGCTTTAGAAAGAAAGAAAAATTGAGTGCTTTACAGGATGGAAACATATACCATGGTGGTGTGATATAGGACATGTAAGGATCTCCTCGCGATTCTTGCGGATCATCGATACTTAAAAATCATTTTCCTCTTTTTCTTCCTCTACTCGTGGTTTAAGCATGTGTTGCGAGCATGGCAATCTGCTAATGCATCGACCACAGTGCTTTACCCAATGCTGAGTAGGGATTCACAATTCCTTGCGTGAGTTTGGATCTGTCAAGAGAATATCTTGGTCGCCATTCGGGAGGTTGAATGTCTTGCAAGCGGTGAGCTTGAAGAATGGACACCCTAATAGGATCTCGAAATTTGCGTGCTCTGTGACTTGTACTTGGAAGTACATTGGTCCGGCGCCAAAGTCCAGTGGTATGTTTTCCACAACTCCTAATGTCGTGTCCTTGGATGTATTGACTGATTCCATATTAAGGCAATGGTCCACGCATAGACCTACTTCGAGCGATCTCCTGACTTCCTTCGGCATTACAACTACTTTGGCACCTTGATCTAGGACGCAGGTTAATACCCGCCCTCCAATTGTAGCTGCCCGAATGCAGCATAGAGGTGCAAAGTGATCTGTGACCACTTTTCCATTGTTGTTCCGCAAACGGTCTTGGTCAAATGCACATATAAACTCCTCAGTAGAGGGTTGGCTTGAAAGTTCGTTGACTGATACCGTGCCCACCGTAACACGCTTGGTGGTGGTCAGGTCTCGGAACTGCTTGCGGACATCTGGTGAAATGGCGAATAACTCGCAAACAGGGATGTTGATATTGCACTCGAGGAGGCGCTGTACAATGTGCTTATTGGCATATTTGTCCTCAAGCGCAAACGAGTACCTATATTGGCTAGATGATGATGAGGAAGAGGTTGCGTTAGTAGTTGATGAGCCCGATGATGATATAATGGAAGGCGCTATAGTCGCTTCCTTTGGCTTGGTAACTGCAACGGAAGGCACCAAAGTAGCTTTCGCCACCTCTGGTGCTTTTCCTTTATCCAATGACGCTTTCATGGCTGGAGAAACAATCTCCTCCACTTCAGTAATCTGTCAGGACGCAGGTCCTGGTTGCGTGTGCAATCCACTGCTAGCGTCTGACACATTACAGCGCGCATTCTTACCCTTAGGTGCATATGCACTGCCTGCTTTCTTCTGGTTGCACTTTGCGGTAGCTAGTGCCAATGCGTGAACAGCGCATTGTACTTCTAGCTCATCCTCATCTTCCTCGAGGCTCGCGCCCATTTCTGGGTTGGTGTGGACGAAGATTCCTGCTGTTACGCTGGAACTTGGAAGCGCTTCGTTCGCCTGCTGGTTAGTATAATAGCGATCAAGGCGCTCCTTCAATGATCCTTCCTGTGGTTTCCCCAGAATCCACCTGCCATCTGGCAGTACGAGCTTCTGAGTGAGCTCATTTACCTTGCATTTGCCCGCTTTGATATATGCTATCTTTTCGTGACAGCGGCTGAGGAAATGCTCCTTGCTAGTGCAGAACATACATCCTTGCATCGCATAGTTGCTGCCTCGAGAGACCTGGAATTCCTGCTTAACAACAGTGCCTAATACAGGTGGTTGATACATGGGCGCTTGTGGCGCAACATTCCTAGGCGAAGGCAATTGTCCTTGCCCGCTTTATGGCAATGGAACAACTGATGCAATTCCTGGGAGAAAGAAGCGTGCAGCTGCGCCATGTCCTTGATAGGGTATGGGTCATCTGGATGGTGGTCAGAGAATTTGATCATCATGCGCGTGCGGATCTGCTGCTGCACATCGGAGGGAAAGCCCTCAAGATAGAGCCTATTCATCTCCGCTTTCCCGATGTGATCCTTCGCGGCGAGAGGTTGCGCGACTTTGGTGAATTTGCAATAATACTCCCCTTCCGCTTCTACGCTAGTCATCACCTTTCGACTCTGGTTGCGTGAAACAGTCTGCAGATCATTTACCGTGAAGCACTTATCACTCTCGCTGCCAGGGTACATGTCCTTGACTGCTATGATGAAGGCGTCATAATTGCTTTGACTCGCTTCAGGCAATCCTGCCGTTCCTATCCTTAATGGGCACATATTTTATGAGATCTTTGATATGATCTGTGCCTTGGAGGGCTGCCTGATCGGCGAGATCTTCATAGTCATCTATAAAAATCAGCAGACTTTTGTCTTTCCCATCAAATTTGGGCGCTTTATCGGTCGCATGACCAGGCATTCTGAAGGGTACAGCTGCCATAGTTGCTTGGGGAAGGTTAGTCGTTAAACGGATTGAGAAGAAGGAATAGTGGTAACTGGTGCTTTCAAAGATTGGGATGGCCGTGTAGTAACTGGAGCTCTTGCTCTCTTTGTCTCTGGTGCGGGTTGGACATCAATTACTTCTTGCTTGACAATTGGCGCTCTTACTGATGGGAGTGCCTGGACTTGCACAGTTTTCACCTTATGGGGGATTTTGCTAGAGGAGGTTAGTGCGGGTAAAGAGGAGAGAGCACTAGTGCTTGAATGAGATGCGCGCTTGGGAGTGTTAATGAATGCTTCCAGGGGTAACTTCCTAGGATTGTCGTGCACCTCAAGTTCGTCGGATGACTCGCTCTTTGGTGAGTCTCTAGGCAATGGAGTGACAGGTGATGCTGGTGCTCTTGGGTTTGGGGCAAAAAGGGAATGGTCTGGGCAGGAAGGTTCTGAAAAGTGTCATGCTCGTGTTCATGACACCAGAACAAAAATGTCTTCCACGGTTGTGATTCGCAGGTACGAAATTCCATTTTTGAAGTCCTCAATGGCTTCATCTCTTGCTTCTTGTCTGGCTTTGCGCTCGCTTGTGAGCCAAAGTGACCTGCTAACATTCTCAGATGGTCCCCTCATGGTGGGCTTCAGTTGAAGGTGAGGAATGGTGTGTGTGTGGAGAATGCTCTCTAGTGCTCCTCTGAGTGCGAGCTAAAACTCGTCCCAAGGGGATTGCTACTGAGAAAATATTCCTCTGAGAAAGATGAGGGGAACTATCAACTAGACTTTGGTCTAAGGGCTCAAAAAGTGCTCAAGAGACTAAAGGGGATGCGATGGGTGTGTAGTGAGGCTCAAAATGGAGATGAGGCGCCTGAAGAGTGTTCTGATGTGCAGAAAATCCAGAAAAACGTGGTTGATTTGCTACTAAGTCCTGATACAGTGTATGCAAGTGGTAGTGCAGAAGTAAGTAAGAAAAACTAAGTGCTGATGTGTTTAGTATCTTAAGTGAGTTCCCAGGACACGGAAGCAAATAAGTAGTGCTAAATGTATGTAATGAGGTAAGGAAAAGGACGCAGTAGGTGTACCATGATGATATAACCTGTGGATAGGTGCAATAGTGAGAATAATGCAATAAAACACGCACCAATGGACTTTGGAGGACAAGGACAGGACATGTGGAGGACGGGCAACGGATCCTTCGAAGGCGACAAAAAGCGACGAAAAATGCCAAAGCACGATGAAAGGCGCCTACAGGCACCAAGATCCAAGGAATGCGTTGAAATGCACATAAAAGGTGGAGTGCGCATAAGCGCAAGGAAATGTGCCAAAGTGCGCAAGGTGGAATGCGCTAAAGCGCGTAAATAGGCGATGCGCCAAAGCACGAAATAGGTGGATGCGCCAAAGTGCAAAATAGGCAATGCGCCAAAGCGCAAAATAGGCGAACGCACCAAAGTGCAAAATAGGCGACGTGCCAAAGCACGTAATAGGCGAACACACCAAGGCATGTAATAGGCGCTATATCTAGAGTGATGTGATTATACATTGTACGTGCCCAGGGAGACTTGAGTCTCTACAGCGCCCTGCATTGCCTATCATCCAATCATCCAGGAGCTTTCGCCAATATGTCTAGGTGATTGCACATATCATGCACAGCTTTCCTGTGGAAGGCGCCATAGGCGCACTACTTTCCCGCAGTATGCGACGCATTCCTGCGCTTAAGCGCCCTGTGTTGTGCTCCATCCAGGAGCATCCATCCATTGTCCATCCATCCCATTGGTACGTATTGGTTTGCTATTTTTACTATCTCATTATTATGTACTCTGCATGGCACCATGTCTCATGGGCCGAGTAGTCATTACATAGTTGTGCCTCACAAGGGACAACAACCACCACCATCTACTACCACTTAGAACGAAGTATAGAGCAGCACTTTAGAGTGACAATCATATTTCCGCTTTGAAAGACTTCATAGACCAATAGAGCTGCCTTTTTCCCATGCTGGACGTGCCATCCCTTAGGCTCATTTAGTGTGCTTTGGATCATATCTCTACTGCCATTTGCTTCCCTGGGTCGAACGAACGCATCACACCTCGACCAACACCTCGAGAGTTTAGCTCTGTCTCTCATCCAGAGTCAAGAGCCATTTATTTCACTGCTCTGCTCTCACCCAGTAGAATTGTTGTACCTACAGTGCCAACCTCCCAAACACCCAGATGTCTAAGCAGCATTTGATGCTGTCCCTCTCATCAGTATGTGCAAGTGAGTTAACTGCAATCAATGAGCCCCTCTGATTCCTTTTCTCAGATTTGCAATCTGATCTAGTCGTTTCATTGATGCTTATCACGAAGGCCTAAACGGGAGACAAGCAGCTTGGGCAGCAAAGAAGTACCGAGGACACCGTGTTCTTCCCTCCTTGATCCTTGATGAACTTGATGCAGCAAAGGTAATATAATTAAAGGCCTTATAAGGTAGACAACATGCATTTACAGCAAACGTCATGTGATAAACCATGATAAACCGTGACAAATGTATAGGAAGTATAATGAGAACAGATCAAGAAAATTGGAGACTGAAGACCCATAGAGAAAGGCTCTAGCTACAGTTCTTTGGTTTCCGATTGTTCATTCACATTGTGTTGAGAGATCCTATGTATTTTTTCATGTCTACAAGTAATCTAGGGTTCTATTGAGTCCAAATGACCAGCTGCATGCCGTTTCCATTGCCTGGTGTCTTGCTTCCATCACCCTCACCACTGGGATGCCTAAGCATACACTTAAGCTGCGTGCAGCCATGGAGAACCTTGGGAGATGGGCAAAGAAGAGAAAATTTTCAGCAGATGCAGATAAGGAGAATAAGGTCCATATTAAGCTTACCCGCTCACCAAAAACCCACTGATGGAATTCTTCAGTGCCCTGCAGTAGGAATCATTATTCCTGTATCAGCTATGACTCGTGAACATAGACCAGATATCGAGTATACTTACACTAACATACCTTTATCTTATACATACTCACTATACACACTAATTTTGACCAGTATATTGAAGCTAGACACAGTATCAGTCAGCCTATAGTAAGTCTGTCAGTGTCTAGGTATCATATGAGGAAACAAATGAACATACCCTCAGTTGTGGTCAACAAACTGAGGAAAGAGAGAAAAGTGGGAAATCAGCTATATAAGAGTCCGTGGTTGGTATTCCTTTCATCACACTCCACCAGGCCATGTCGCATCGTCACGTGTGCGTCTCGTGCACCAACACAGTACTTAAGTTGCTACATATACTTCACAGCACGCTACTTTACTAGTGTTTACTCTATGCTAATGTTTGACCATTCAATGGTCCTGTCCATAATGGGAAATCTCACTGAATATCTCGGTTATTCATCTGGGCAACATAAGCATCACACCTCAGTCACAGCATGTGATGTTTGCTGTAAATGCATGTTGTCTACCTTAGGTATTGACATATAATGCATATACTATACACAAATTACTTACTGTCATCATTCTAATCAGACTAATACTTACTACTCCTGTTCCATGATATCGATGCATTTTTGGGGCCAAGTTGATACTCCGACTGGTGGTTTACGGTCAAATGTGGCCAGGTCACACCCCAGTCACAGCACATGATGTTTACAGAAAGTGTTTGAAGTCTACCTTACTATAGGAATCAACTCAATTCAACACCCCTGTGTGACCATGACATGCTGGGTCAATTCAACATTTTGACACATTGAATTACAAATTAGGCAGGAGTGAGCTAGATTTTGTAAGTAGTCAGAACATATGTCATACGGATACAGCACTGAAGCCAGAGGCATGTAGTTGGAACTGCTGCACAAATCCAGGGTTGTCACGGAAGCAAATTTTGATTTTATTGTGACACCAAATGGTTCCAACACAAGTGCATGTCACATGTGACAACCACCCAATTTCGACACCGACACCACTGGCTGTGACATGTGACCATCGAATTGAGTTGATTCCTACAGTACTCTAAATATAAGAAAAATCAGGCTGGGACTTACAGTGGCTCAACAAACTGTCCGCATGTTTTGACATTTTTCACTATCTATGATATTGTGTGAGATCCAATGAGGAAGGTGATTTGTAGATGGCCGCTCCTCTTAATTTTTGATAGGCTCATATAATATACCTCATCTATAGTTCTTGCTGATGGCTCGGCAGCCTTAATTTTTGTTGTGCAGGTGTTTGGTTACATGTCTATACCATCTTGTACTTAATTGACCACATATTTCACCAATACTTGATTACATAATGTCACACTTTTTTTGGTGGCGCTGTGCCTCCCTACTCTTAGGTTGCAGTCTATACTGTTATAATGATACATCTAATATATGGTAATGACCAAGAAAAATAGGATACATTAATGAGGTGAACAAGCAGGTGCTTTTGAGCTACCACAGTGATGTATCCATGGGGAGGATCCCATTCCGCTTCTTACCATTTTAGGTTATGTATCTGATACATTGATTTTTTAGCTTACTACCTGCTGTTAGGCTATCATACTGATGTATCTGTTCGGTGGATCAATCTGATACATTGGTTTTTGACTCACCTATTGCTGTTAGGCTATCATACTGATGTATCCATTCAGCAGATCATATGAGTGCGGGTGCTTCCGGGTCTATGTACTCATCCTTTACCGTTTTAGGTGATGTATCTCAGTATCTGATACATCGTTTTGACTCACTTGTTGTTAAGTAGGCTAATGATCATACTGATGTATCCATTTGGTGGCAGCCTGTCCTTCTCTATCATTTAGGTGATGTATCCGATACATCTGAGTCGTTTTGACTCACTTGTTGCTCTTAAGTAGGCTAACTATTATGATCATCATGATACTGATGTATCTGTTTGGTGGCAGCCTGTCACTACTGTTTAGTTGATGTATCCGATACATCCGAGTCGTTTTGACTGACTTGTTGCTCTTAAGTAGGCTAACTATCATTATGATCATACTGATGTATCTGATACATCCGAGTCGTTTCAACTCACTTGTTGCTCTCAAGTAGGCTAACTATTATGATCATACTGATGTATCTGTTTGGTGGAGCTCATCCAGCCATATTCAAAATTAGATTTTGCACACAGACAGCACTCGTCAAGTCATGTTCGAAGTGTCATGCACGTGGACCTCACAGTCTCGTCGACTACGTCGAGTCATGTTTGATAGTTCTATGTCTCACTTCAAACAGCCAGCGTGAAAGGTGGAAACAATGTATTTGCATCTGACAAAACCCTTCTCCCACCAATCACAGTGAGTCGGGGATGCAACTACATAAGTACATATTGTGGATAAGATATTCAGTGTATCTAATGACTTATGCAATTTTTTGCTTCCTGTACAAAGATAATCAGTTGTGAATGCTCCAGAGCATTAGCATTGAGTACAACTTACTTCTTATAAGCACCATTTACAGCAGAACTCCCCCATTTTTTGGAGCTGGCGATCTCTGACCCAATAGAGTTGGCAATTTCATTGTGCTTGGAAATTTGCTGAACTCATTTGCCACAACCGACAATCGGTGACACGATCACCTTGCTGGAGGGTATAGGCTCTGCAGAGGTGGAGGTGGACATAGGTGCAGGCTCTGTGGATGTGGACATAGACTCCATGGAGGTAGACTGGGAGGGAGCCTGTGGATGGGACACGACAGGAATGGAGGGAGCCTTTGTGATGAGATCTGTAATTGTGCTGGATGACTGCGTACCTTGTATATCAGACTGAGAAGGTGTATTGACCTGACAGACAGGCAAAGGTGAAGTCTGCTGTGGCGCGATGTCATCATTTACTGATGAGGCAACCTCAGAGATACTAAGCGGCTTTGGCATAAGAGAGGTAGAAGGTGGTATGGGCCCATGTGTGGAAGGTAGCAGTGATTGCATTGGTGGAATTTCCTGAGTCCTGTACATACTCAAGAACTCATAGAATCCTTCTGTGGCCAGCATTAAAGAGACAGCATTGGAGCCCAGATGCATCAAAGAGACAGCAGCAGAATCCAAGCGCATCAGAGAAGCTGAATGCAAAGGACATAATGGGGGCATTGTTGATGATGGAGACTGAGAAGACAATGATCCAAGCAGTTCAAATTCATGAGGAAATAATGCGGAGGACATCATTGAGATATCACGTGGGAATTTTTCAAAGGCACCATCAATGTTGGTCACCATCTCTGATACATCATCGGCACTGTGGACATCTTTCAATAACTCAGGCTCTAGTGTCAAATGTCGACTCATGCCCCAAATACTTCCTTCTTCCTTTACTGCTGCAACCACTATCAAGGTATGAGTCAGGAACATTCCAAATTTAGTTTACCATGCAGGTCAGACTTACAAAACATGCGCTTGATGAACTCCCCCCATGGCTGCATGATCCCCGAGTTAAACCCAGGATATGCTTGGTCGAACTGATTCCCAACTTCAGTCGCACCAACATGAAAGCTCTGGACGTCAATCTGCCCTCCCATGGCTGGTGTTGGGCCACCCATAAGAACTGTGAAAACATAACCAGTGAGCCTCTGAAGCTCATTGAAGAATTCTGTGAGAGCACCGGGGAGTCTATCAATATATCTGTAGATGCAAGTTGCAGGTGAGCACTGGTACTCATGCTGATATGTAGTTTCAACTGACACTTGATGGTCAACCACCCCTGCACCCTTCACCTCCTGCAACTCTTTCTTCTTCTTTTGCTTTGCTTCTTCAATGAACTCCGCTACCTGTTGTTTGACATCATTGGATGCTGAGTTATACAGCAGGGTGGTTTGTTTTCTGATAACCGATAGCTTAGATGGGATCTTGACCTCTGTTTTCTCAGCTGCAGCCTTTGCCTCCGCCTTGGCTTTTGCTGTCTCAAAGGCAAGATCAAGAGTGGGTTTGATCATATTGTTGAAGAACAACTTTGAGAACACCTCTGTCACTTGTGGACCACGGACAGGTCTTGTGTTGCTCATCATCTGGGCAACCATACTTTTTTTACTAGTTACAGTCATGGATGTGCTGACTGTGGTTACGTCTGCAGTCATCATTCTATTATTGCAGTTTTTGTTATGACAGTTGACTTTAGATGAGCCCATATCATTCTTGAATTTATTCATGATTTGCTGATGTCACGATTCTCATAAGGGTGTGTTTGACCTAAGAATATTACAGTCACGTACTTGTCGACAGTTCTCAATGGCCTTGCCAACTACAGTCTTTTGCTCATCCATCAACTCAACATCAAGGGGGATGTCCTTATAGACACGAAGCCATTCTGGGAATTTCCCAAACCATTCTTCAAATACTGGCTCCCAAAATCCAGTATAGTTGCGCTTTGCTTGACATACTTGGTATCTAGCTGAGTGTGCTTGAAAGAATGTTTCTTCTTTGACGGTAGCCCACTTTGGTGGTGCCATCTACTATTTGTTGTAAGTGACATAACCATTATGTGAATATTTTGATAACACCCACAGTTTTTGTTTGAGGTGTCTGTACTTTGATGTGTTGATGGGCAAGCAAAATGAAAAAAGAATGAAGGCTATCAAAGCAGTTGTTTGGGGTGTGCATGGTGCACAGACCATCGAAGTGTGTCTGATACAAGATTTAGGTAGTTGAATTTCTATCTATGTACCCTGTATGCGGTATAGCGCTGGGGCCTATACACCATTGCTTTAATTGTTGTTCTCATAGTTAAAATATAACAGTAGCATCTGAGAAACTTTGAGATTGGGAAATAAACATAGTTAAATGATTGCTCGAGAGATGCCTTGGCAGTTTGTACAGTTAGAAGCTAGTAAGTTAGCGGTAGCTTTGCGCTATCGAGTGGCTGTCATTCTACAGTTTTGGTCCGACTACCAACTGAGTTCTAGGTTGTCTGCAGTGTCTATGTTCATGGTGTGCACATATCTAACATATAACAGGATCCTGATTCAAGCTATTGCCCTGATTCAAGGCTTAACTGCATTGTGATATCGTAGATTGGTATTTGTATTGATAGCTAGCTATGTATAATGATATTAGTTTTGGTCTGACTACTATCAAAGGTATGACTCCATGCCATGGGTCAAGAAGCTACTGCTTCTTTTCAACCTCTTTCTACCAACCACCACCACAACACTACAAACTCTGCAACCAAAATCATGCCACATCCTTCTATTCATATGACACTTGAGGCAAAACAGCAAGCAAGTCGTAAAAAAACTGATGTCATTATGCAAAGTAAGTCTAATCACTCTTATTAATTGCATCCGGTCATCCCTGACTGGTCAACCAATTGAAGAAACAGAGACAGAATCTTAAGCCAGTGGAGAGAATTTCGTGTTGAAAAGAACACGGGGCCATCAGAGCAACAGAAAGCCATTACAAAAGCCCTGCATGGCTATGACTCCGATGAAGATGAAGATGAGCTGGTGTTAAGTAGCGTACTCAAGGGTATCGGATCCGAAGGACTTTGGCCTCAGCTCGTGCGCTGTGCCCCTTTCCCGAGTATTGTCCCTTATTTCTGAATACTAAGGTATCGTGTTTATGGGCGGACGAGTATCGTACCGGATCCGTTAAGGTCTATGGATATCGGACGGGTATCGTACTGGATCCGTTAAGATCTACGGATATCGGACGAGTAGCGTAACGGCTAATCCGGACGAAGTCCGAACTAGAAACTAGCAGATAAGACTGTCCGAGGACAGAGGCGGATACGGATAGACTATAGGAATCAATCCTAAGTCTCGGAGTAGACAAGAGCGCGAACTCAAGTCTGGACGGATAGCGGAAGGCAAACGGAATGAGTGCAAACTAAGTTGATATTCGAACTAAGGTTCGACAGAGTTGTACATGAGTTTATATACTGTAGATAACTAATGAGATGATCAATCAGCAAGGTAAGGGCTATGTACGAAGCATGTGGAAAGTCTATTGGTAAGTAGGATTGATCACAAAGCATGAAACGGATATGAAGAATGAGTAACGGATCAGTAAGACAAACGGAAGATAGATAACCGGAGTACCGGTAGTACAAGAATTACCGAAAGGAGATAGACGCTGTATTAACGTTATATGAACAGGAGATGAAATAAGAATCAAAGCGGATCTGTGGACCGGACGACGGATACGGACGATGGATCTGGATTGGATCTGTGGACCGGATGTTCCGGATCCGTTCCTAGATTATTGGTATATGACAGCTGGAGACATTAGGCAATTACAGTGAGGAGAACAATGACGACACACTGTATGTCATTTTATAGACAGAAAATGAAATAAACATAAAATTAACACCCCATAGATCGGATCTTCTGGCATGTCTGCTCGTTATCAGGATCAAAGACAACATGTTGTCTTTGATTAATGAACCTTGTGCATTTACTGAGGTGCTCATGCTTCAGTTCATAAAAAGTATCACATATACAGATGACTGCGCCAACAATGGTGATCAAACCATTGTTACAAACATGGTGGCCAAGGTCCAAGCCTTACTCAATCAAGCCATCCCTGTTCAAGTCAAAATCCATAATTTCTGTGGTTCCTCAGCAGCTGAGATTTGTGCTGCTAACATGGTCTGTTGTTATCTCAACACCACATTTGCTTATTTGGAGGATATTGAGTTCTACTTCAATGTGGAGGGGATTTCTGAACTCTGTGTTGCTCACTCTATGGGGGAGTTAATATATCAGAAGGGTCTTCATGTCTGAGTCTTCGTGTTGAGTGGCGTCCATACAATTGTTAATCATCTAGTATACTTTGCTCCAATGTAGCTTGATTTCATCGCATGTGTCAAGACTGGTGCTCAAGGGGGACGGGATCCAAAGGGCTTGGCCTCAGCTCATGTGCTGTGCCCCTTACATGAGTACGTGCCCTTAATTTCAGAATGAAGTCCGGATGGAATCCGACAAAGTCCAAAGGACTTCCGGAGGCTGGTGACTCTTGTAGAGTGCTGAAGGACTTCCAGATGAGAATGGGAAACTTCCGGAGGAGTATCAGAAACTTCTAGAGGAGTATAGGAAACTTTGGAGGAGTTTCATCCGCTGCATAAGGTCCAAAGATAAGACTTCTATAGGTAAACTTCTTAGATGGAAACATATGGAGGGGGGCTGCAAGGGACAAAGTCCAAAGCAGGATTGGATAGGAGGAGTGGTCTGGAGGACAGGATGTCCAAAGGTTATGACATCCAAAGGTTAAGACATCCAAAGGTTAAGATGTCCAAAGGTCCGGAGGAGCGGACAGGATTATAGGACAGGAGAATAAAGGCTACTATGGACTAGGTCCAGAATAGAAACAGACAGAGGTAGACTACGTAGAGTCGGAGTTAGCAGGAAGTAGACATAAGTCTCAGAAAGACAGGAAGTGCCAGAAAGGCAAAGGTCCGGCTTAAGGAATCAATCCTTAAGCATGGATAAGGACAGAAGGACAAATCCGAAGGTTCAGAAGTCCGGCCTAGGGAAGAGTTCCCTAGGCCTAAGGAAAGGCAAGACTAAGATGGACCAAAGGTCCTCAGACAAGAATGAGCAGAATCTAAGGTGATAGAGCAAGTCTAAGGTGATATTTGAACTAAGGAAACTCTACAGGAGTTTGTACAGAGGTTTATATACTGGAGGATATCCAAGAGGATCAGTAAGCAAAAGACTAAGGCTATGTACGAGCATGTGGAAACACGTTAGTAAGTAAGATGGAACATAAGTAATGAACTCAGATATGAAACAGAGTACAAGGATCAATAAGCAAGATGGAAACAAGGATAACCAAAGTCTGGAGTCAAGTGAATTACCATAAGGGGATAGACACTGATTTAAGGTTTGGCTTTGGATATGAAGTATAGGACGGATCCAGAGGTCTGGAGAAGTGTGGATATCGGATTGGGTGTCTGGCTATCAGACAAGCAGATCTGGAGATCTAAGTGAAAATGGACTAGGATATGAATCAAGGATATAGTCCGGTATCTTAGACGAGGTAAAGTTCTGGATGGAATGAGCTTGGATCTGACTGGACCAAAGGTGGATGAAGCAGGCTTAGCTGCAGAGGTCTGGAGGTATGGATATATGGATGTACAATAGTGTATGGATCCAAACTGATAGTGTACTGGAGGTCTAGAGGCATGGACAAGGAGTATGGAGGTATGGATAAGGCTAAGGAGGTCCGGATGAGCGTCCGGAAGGCATGGGAATATCATCGGACGTGGTCCAGAATATGTCATGACAGCATGCAACAGTGGACATAGCTCTTTTTGATTCCATGTCTTGAGCCAATGACATGCTGACAAATCAAGTACATGTGTTTACTACGTCTACTGGCAACAGAATGAAGCATGGACAACCATCCAAAAAACCTCAACTCAGACAATACATAGAATGCTCAGATGACACCTTGGAGTATCTTCGCCATCGCTCCTTTGCCGTCTGTGATAATGGCTCTCTATCTTTACAAACAACATTTATAGCATCTCAACCTGACATAGTGCCACAACCAAGTCCTGAATGCTCTGAACAATCTTTTGATGCCTGGGATGAGACACTACTGGCAAGTGAACCTGACGACCCTTCCTTTGAGAATGTGGACTCAATACCAGAGTTACAACCTTCCATGAAAAAGAAAAGAATACCAGTGTGTATACTACTGGAAATGCGCCTTCCTTAGTTTTTAAGCTAATGTTTGTCAGAATATACCCTTGCTTCAGTGGATGCCAGAATTGTCCTCATACCTAGATGAGATGATCCATCTAGAGGGCCATGGTGATGAAATCCCTCGAGAAGTATGTGGTTGCGAGGGCAAAGAACTGTTACTTTACCGCTGCTGGGATTGCTTCGGAGCAGAAATGGTGTGTCGTTCATGTGTGCTTCAATGGCATGCACATAATCCACTCCATAGAGTCAAGGTACATTTATTGAGCATCAATTCAGCCGCAGCACTTGACAACTTACTCACCCTTAGGAGTGGGGTGGCACATTTTTTGTGCGAGTCTCTCTGAAGCTGCTTGGCTTGCATGTCCAGCTGGGCCACAATCCAGGAGAGAAGTGTTACAATCCCGAGCCTGCTGCTGGCGATGATTTCATTGTTATAGATGTCCATGGTATTCATGAAATTGGCCTGGATTTTTATGGCTGTGAGATGGCCCAAATCCATTACAAACAGCTTATTCATGTGTGATGGTTTCCAGCTACAGCAATAAGTCCTCATACTGCTGCCACGTTCACACTCATGGAGTTCTTCCACCTACTTACATTTGAATCAAAGGTCTCTGCATACAAATTTTATCATAGTATTGCTAGATGGACAGATAATACCAGCATCACACCAATTAGGGTGTGTCACCTCATTGATACCATCAGTTTTTCTGCTCACTGCTATTTCAGGATCATTATTCAGCATTCATGCGCATGGTTCATCAATGGCGCAACCTCAAAGGACTCAAGCGAGCAGGAAGGGGCCATGATCCCAGTGGTGTCGATGTAACTTCTGCTGGAGAATGTGTCGTATTTTGTCTGGCATGTCCTCATCCTGGAAAAAATCTACCAGAGGGCTGGGAGGATGCACCACAAGATACCAGGTATGTAACTATGTTCTGATTCACAGTAATCATTGAGTCTTCACTGATAATATTTGTTAGATGGAAATATGCTCTTTTCCTCACTATTGACACAAATTTCTGGTTAAAGCGGAAGCTTGTCTCAAGTGACCATGCCAATCCAAGTCTCAATGCTGGGTTATGTTACTTTGTCGAAGAGACTACATACAAACAATATTTGAGCATGCATGGTTGTGAGCTATAGGAGGTATGTGTTATTCTAGTGTTGAGCACGCCTAGACTTAGGTTCTGTTCTTATCACAGAAAAGCATATGCGTTAGTCATAATGTCGTGAACATGGCTGACACAAAATCATTGAGGGGGCTTGCAGCCACTGGCATTGGGACCGTAGACTGTGCAAGACATGAGATGAAGCTTCCTAATGGAGTCAGTGATTTGCAGAAAGGCAAAAGGTTTGTTCTAATTGTTTCTCAAGTCTCATAGAGCTAAACCTGGTGCCAGATATCTGGATATGGACTATCTTGTCTTTTCGGTGATACTTGGTTTTTCTGTGGTCACATTCAACCTATCATATGACATCACCTGCCAATGGCATAAGAAACTTTGGACCTCTATGACATTGATGCCAGCCCGACTGCACCTCAACTGTGAAAACAAGAACATTTTTTTTTTTTGTTCCAAAGTTCCATCTTAACGCCCATATTCAATCATGTCAAACAGCATTCTCATTCAACTTTGGGAAGAATGTCGGACATACAGACGGGGAAGCGCCTAAGAGGGGGTGGGCAAATATTAACCGTGTGGCATCAAGCACCAAGGAAATGGGGCCAGGAGCATGCTGCAATACCTTGGATGACCACTTTTTGGACTGGAACTGGAAAAAAGTAATGATGCTTGGTGGGTTGGTGACTGGACTGTTTCATTCTCAATCTCACAGAATTGCAGGGTAAAACATGCTCCGCAAAATCAAAGAAGCTTCATCAAGAAGAGCTTGACAAATTACAACAATTGATTCTAGCCTCATCACTCTCTGTTTGGAAGTCAGAGATTGAGGCATGGGAGGAGGACAACACATGGCCAAACCCATTTGAGAGTAGGGTTGTCTGTAAGTTTTTTCTCTATTGATTTATTCTGAAACTCAATTACATTGGACAGCCATGACTCAAGCTGCTATACACCGCCAGCTGGCTGAAAAGGAGGCTACAGACTTACAGGCTGGTGTAGATGTTTCATTACATGCCAATATCTCCCCTAGTGTCCTCATTGCATCAGGTATCAACTTACAAGATCAGCAGTGAGTATCGCAATATCTTGTGGGAACCTCCTCTCACAAAGAACAAAATTAGATGATGTTTGGCTGCAGACATTTCTGCTTTGGGTCAGCACGCGACTGACACACAGAAGACCAAAATATATAATCAAAGCAACACTCTGCAATGTTGATTGGACAATTGGGCTCAAACACAAGTTCTTTACATGCCCGCAGTTGCTCCAATCCATGGCGCAGAGGATATTTGTCATTCCGAAAGTGTTGCAGCACTCAAACCAGAGCAATTTCAGCTCTGGTTACCATCCCAGCTTGACCCACACCTTCCCTGTGACAAAAACTTTGTGAATGTGAATGGGAACTCTGGTATGCTTAAGCCTATGATGCATTGAACGATGTTTGACAGCACATTCATTTATTTGCTCACCTCAACACATTCAAGACAGCAAATATACTGTACATGGTCAATGTGCCTCCACTTGTGCATGCACCGCTCTCAATCACGCGATTGAAAAGAAGCATGCCAGCAAGGATAAATATGATGCTGCTCGTGATGCACTTATTGCCCTTGCTCCCTTGCTTGAAAAAGTTGGCTGGACCAATATCTTATGCCCTCTTGGAGTAACAGATATGAGGCCTATGGGTGACTTCATTCAAGGACAATCTGAAGGTACTCATGATATACCGTGGATATGGAAGACACCTGGAGTGCTGCAAGACAATGATGAGGGACTTCAGGACTGTATGTATCACAATATTGCTATTTGAAAGCTGTGAAGTTGATGGATGGCTGGCAGGTCTTCGCATCAAGTGGTGCAAGGCAAGAGCGGAAGAGGCGCGTTGGTCCAAAAAATTGCTGCTTTTGCTTGAAGAGATGCAGAGGGTGCTGACATTCTTAGCCTGGCAGGGTACGTGGTGGTCTGGACTGGCTTTGGCATGTCATTTTGAGAGGTCGGCAGACAGCGAAGGATCTGCAGCATATGCAAACTGACAATTTGCACTCTGTATAGCTATGTTTGAAAAATTCAAGCAGTGCTGGGCCATTGTCCCTGCTGTTGTATCTGCTGAGCTAAATAATGATACCTCACTGAGCATGGCTGATGACAATAGCACACTGACCATTGAGCGTTCTCCATTAGCTACAGAAGATTAGTTATCATGTCTCATTTGTTTATTCAATGTGTTACTGCTGTAATTGTTGTATCCAAGTGCGATGCATTGATGTATCAGCATTGTTTGCTTATTTGATGTGTTACTGCTGTAATTATTGTATCCAAGGGCAATGTATCAGAACCCAAGTGTGATGTATCAATACTGCAGTAGGATTGAATGATGCTTACCGCTGTAATTATTGTATCTGAGCGTGATGTATCAGTACCCAAGCGCGATGTATCAGTACTGCAGTAGGATTGAATGATCCATCTGATACTGTATTCTAGTGTGATGTATCAGCTTGGATGTATCTAACACACTAAGTCAATGCACTAAGAGCGAGTGCATTGTTGTATCCAATTTTTCGTGGTGGTACAAGGACTGATACATCTAAACTACATCCACTGGTGTGAGCCCCTTCAGTGACAAATCCCATATTATATGGGTCACCCGACCTACATAATATCCCATGTAATACGGGCCAGCAGATTATGGGCCGATGATATGTATATTCCCAATGGTGACGGGTGGGCCGGGAGGGATATTATTCCCAATGAAGACGGGTGGGCCCATCTATGCTGATGTTATATATATCCTCGACGATAGCGGATGGGCCGGGAGAAATATTATTATGGAGATGGGTGGGCCCATGTGGGTAATATGTAAAGTAGGATTGACATATATGCATAGGAAATAGTATTATATAGACAGGTGGGCCAACATATTAGTATTATTTTGTAGACGGATGGGCTGAGGGAGCGATGAAATATTTATTAGATAGATGGGTGAGCTGACATAGGGAAATATTAGATAGATGGGTGGGCCAATGTGGGGTAATATTAGATAGACGGGTGGGCCAAGGGTGAGGTGAATTATTTATTAGATAGACGGGTGGGCCGACATGGGGGAATATTAGATAGACGGGTGGGCTGAGGGTGAGGTGAATTATTTATTAGATAGACGGGTGGGCCGAGGGTGAGGTGAATTATTTATTAGATAGATGGGTGGGCTGACGTGGGGTAATATTAGATATATGGGTGGGCCGACATCGGGTAGAGTACTGAAACCCAAAACCCGAGCCCCGAACACCCAGACTCAAGACTCGAAACTCAAAATGCAACACTCAACTGGAAACTCATACATTTTGACGAGTTTCAAGTCTCAAGTTAAGAAAATTCAAATTTAAGATGATATACATGTTTGTCGTCTCGACTCACCAAGTACCAAGTACCAAGTACCGAGACCCAAGACCCAAGACCCAAAATTCAGCACTCGGTAGTGGGTGCAATGAGTACAGAAATACACAAGATAATACACATTGTTCTCAGAAATCACAAGTTTCAAATTTCGACTTGTGAATCATGAGTCTCAAGTCTTGAGACTCAAATGACTGAGAACTGACTACCGAGTACTGAGACCCAACACCCAACACCTGACACCTGAGATTTGGCACTCGGCACTCGAGACAAAAATCAAAACTTGAAACTCAAAAGTACTGCTACCAACTACCAACTACCAACTACTGGCTACCAAGTCCCAATTTTCAGGTCTCGAGTGTTGGCACTTGGCACTCGGCACATGAAGCTCGAAACTCCAAATTTGTAAACCTCTGAATGTCGAATCACCGAGTACCGAGTACCGACACCCAAAACCCAGGATTCGGTACTCGGCATTTGAGATGAAAGATTCAAGACTTAAAACTCAAAAGTAGGGACTCAGTAGTTGGTAGTCAGTACTTTCGAGTTTCATTTTGATTTTTGTCTTGAGTGCCAAGTGCCGAATCTTGGGTGTCGGGTCTTGGGTCTTGGTGATTCAAAATTCAAAGGTTTAAGAATTTGGAGTTTCAAGCTTCGTGTGTCGAGTGCCGAGTGCCAACACTCAAGACCTGAAATTCGGGACTCGGTAGTCAGTAGTCAGTACTTTCGAGTTTCAAGTTTTGATTTTTGTCTCAAGTGCCGAGTGCCATATCTCGGGTGTCGGGTGTTGGTACTCGGTACTCGGTGATTTGAAATTCAAAGGTTTACAAATTTGGAGTTTTGAGCGTCGGGTGTTGGTACTTGGTGGCTTGATCAATGGACTGGCTTACATTCATTGAAAACTTGTATATACATCTATCACTATGCAATTATGTAGCCATGTCAACCTCCTCAGAAGACTCATCAACCTTCACCTCCATCTCAACATCCATGTTGTTGGAAGAGTCATATTCTGGGACAAGGTTGCTTGGATCACCTGGGTCCACAATGTTGCCGGACGCATCTCGATCCTCTGGATGAACAACTTGGTCATAGTCAAACAGGAGACCCTCAATGGCAGAGGCATCCGGGAATGTCGGGGTTGTGGTTGTGGGAGCCAATGTTTCCATACTGAGATCAATGAGAGGGGGGAGTGCGGATTCTGGGGGTGACATGGTGCGGGGGCCAGATTGATCAAGCAACAAGGATGCTGCATTGGCAGGAGTGTCAGGAAGTGGGAATGAGGGGTGCTGGTTGATGATTTCGCGCCTAAGGCCTTCATGAAGGTGTTGCAGGGTATCAATCTTGTCACCCTGCTCTGCCACATGAGCCTCGAGAAGAGTGATTCGAGCTGCAGCATCTCAAATCACATGGGACATGGCATAAAGATCTGGCATAGGCACATCAAGTGCTGCAGCAGGTACTGCTGACCTGGAAGATGGAAGTGCTACAAAGGACAATTAAGGTCAGATGGTGAAGAATGAAAAACTCAGGTGACTTATGAGCTGCTGCAGGTGCAGGTGCAGGTGGCTTGACGGCAGTGATGGTCTTGCTGCAACCACGCATCTGGGTCTGGGGAGTGGTCACAGCAGTGCCATGGGAAGTGCTGGCCAGGCCACCAGACTGACTGCGAGTTCGGGCCTTGGATTGGGAGGCAGGGGGAGCTTTGGAGGGGCCGGGTGTTTGGGAGGCAGGGGGCGCATTTGAGGGAGTTTTGGAGGGAGTGCCAGATGGTGTTATTGACCTCATCTTCTGGGTGGTGGAGGGAGCATGAATGTGAGGAGGTGGGGATCCCATATTTGTGGGGGTGCACTTGATCTTCTTGTCATGCAGTGAATGCGCGACATACATGGAGCCCTGGTCCTCTTGTCCAACCGAGTTGCACAAGGCCAGCTTAGCTTGTGGCAAGCATAGCATGGGTTGTTCTATGGGCGGTATTAGTGTGCAGACTCACTTGAGAAATATACAAGTACTCACCAGCCCGGGAATGAGAATGTCAACCACAGGCATGACTGGGGACACCTGGACCGGGGGTTCAGGAGTTGGCTAGGAGGGCTCCATGACTGCTGGGTGACTGCCAGCAATCACCTGTGATAATGTAAGCAAACACCCAAGTCCTGGACACATAAATGAGACTTACCCTGGCAGGGCCAAAGGGATTTTTTGTCAGGGCTCTGGGGGAGCAAGGTGAATTGGGCATCCTTGCAACAATTGTGGAGAGCTGGGGAAGGACGACCTCCAGCACTCCACACAAAAGTGGCTACAAGAAAATCAGAGACAATAAAAAACTGAACCAGACGACATACCTGGACAACTGAGTCTTCATCATCTTCCGACTCCACGATGCGCTTGGACTTCACAAGGCAGCCAGACCTCTGATGCTTGTGACTCTTCATCACGTATTTTGGGGGTTGGGAGGAGAGTCCAGAAATCAAGGGGGACTTCCTCTTCTTACTCCCTTCTGCCTCAGTCTCCAGGTGGGGGAAGACGGCCTTACCTTTCCCCTTGTCCCAGGGCTCGGGGATGGGGTTGGTGGAAGGGCCGGTGACATTGCCAGCAGGGATGGCTGGGGAGGGAAGGTTGACAGGAATGGGACTGGTGGATGGGGGGGCAGCAGTTGGGAGATCAAAGGTAGGGTCGCCTAAGGCCTTCCAGGCAAGGGCCTTGGGGTACCAGGCATGCCTCAGAATGCGAGGATCATCATACCCGATGGAGTGCCAGTCTGGCCAGACCTTGGGAACCATGTTCCGGACGTGCAGGAGCTCTTTGGAGCACGAAATGATGAGGCCAGGAAGAGGACCATCCCCGGACCCATACTCCTTGACTACATCAGCCTACTTGGATGTTAGTCAAGAAAAAGCACCAAAAACAAAACATACCGCAAGTGTAGCAACCTGTTTTCCCAAAGCCAAGTGGCTGGGACCCAGGGGAATCTGCCGGGCGGCGCTGATGATGGCCATGATCTGGCCAGTGGATGCCTTGAGATTGGTCAAAGAGTTGTCAACTGGAGTGGACATGATGAGTGGGTTGAGAGATTTAAAGATGTTGAAATCAGATTGAAATCAGTTATCACAAAGATGAAGTTTCAAAACAAACAGGACATTTGATGGACGATCCACAAAATTGTTGTTTGTTTGTGTTTGTTTGGTCGTGGTTCAAATTTCGGCAATTGCCGGCTTTGTGTTGAACTTCAACATTTTTTAGATCATCAGTCAATCAGTCCACCAATTCTCCACAGAACATGAGTCCCCATCCAGCCGTTAGATTTCTAGATCCCCTGGTGACCGACTATAATTCTATGGATGTGGATGACTCATCTATGGGCCAGGAATCACTAGGTATGTTATATTGTTATCATGCCTTATCTATTCACTGGGTATCCCTTAGATGACTTAGATGACTTATACCTGGGGCCGGATGATGACATAGAATATGATACTATGTCTACCGGACCCCCGGATGCCTCGGCTGCAACACCCGGTATGACTATACATTCCTTATGATCTGGGATCATAATGCATGCTAACTTCACCCTTGAAGATCAATCAGATCTGGGTCAGGCTGATGATGCCAGCTGTCTCATCAATCCAGACTTGTACCTTGGGCCTGAGGATGATGTGATTGATGTTGATGAGTTGCCAGATGCTGCTGATCCTCCCACCTTTGATCCGGCTACCTCAGAGGTGTCTATCTCATGTGGGTGCATTCATTCCAGACGGTTTTTGATACATATCTCATCTCCCAAGCCAACAAATCATCTACCAAACTTCCTGCAGACCAGCCAGAGCTTGATTTTGAAGAAGTCTGTTTGATGGCCTGGGAGCTCCATCCTTTCGGAAAATACCAACACCCAGAATGTGAGTATCTGAAAGCAGAGCATTGATATTTGTGCTAATCTGTCTGGAAGACCAATCCATCTGAGATCGACTCCGTGATTACACACGCCATGCTGGAGGTCTTCCTGACCCTTCCCTCCAACAACTACTTGAGGCTGAGCGACCATTTCGAACGGCTTGGGCAGAAACATCCAACAAACTGAAAAAAGCTGATGCAGACCTGCGGAGGTTGCAAAGAGTTGAACAGATGAGCATTGAAATGCTCAAGGTAGTAGATTCCTTGATTGAACACTTTGAAGAACAATGACCATGTAAATTACTGTATTACAACCTCTGAATTTTCATTGACATCCCCACATCATGTTCACTACCAAATCTTTCAATTCATGTCCCCGGGCGTTGAACGGGACTCGACACATGATGGTTGTGATTCAATATTCAGGAGTCAATACTTGACAGTCGGGACTCGGTGTTTGATAGTTGGAACTCAGTGTTCGGGACTTACTTGATAGTTGGGACTCCATATTTGGGACTCGATGTTTGATGTTCGGGACTCGATACTTGACAGTCAGGACTCGGTGTTCGATAGTCGGAACTCGGTGTTCGATAGTTGGGACTCAATATTTGGGACTCAATGTTCGATGTTCGGGACTTGATACTTGACAGTCAGGACTCGGTGTTCGATAGTTGGGACTCGATGGTCGGGACTCAATAATTGATATTAGATGTTAGGATTGCCATACTCAATATTCAGTAGTCGGGACTCCGCATATAATATTTGATCAGATACAGTGGCTCAACAAACTGTCCGCATGTTTTGACATTTTTCACTATCTATGATATTGTGTGCGAATGAACAAATTCCTCAAGGACATACTTATACCACATTGTAGTAT
>MU177945.1:163439-192588 GCA_016695465.1 Suillus americanus | reverse complement strand
GATTAAAAATAGGTTAAAACGGTGAGCTCACCATTTGAACAACTCACATTCAGCTCATGAGGCTTAGGATGACGGTTAACACCTTAAAGTACATCGAAGTGATGGGTGCCACAGGTGCCGGTATCAAAAAGAGGTCTGATGTGGATAAAAGCCGTCAAAACCAATTCGTGACAAAGTGGAGTACGTACCTATTTGTGACACCCACACAACTGAAAATAAACCTCTGTAAAATAGTGGAGATTGAGGGGGCATGTCCTTACTTCTTCGAGATGCGCGAGCTCATTGGTCAGCATCCAAACAACATACCTGTTGGGCTCGGCAACAACGACACTGATATTGATGTGTCTGCCATTATTTGAGTAGGTGACTCAGATGATGACTCGGAGAGAGTGGATTCTGTAACAAAATTGTTAATTTGCTGTTTGGTCTGATGAGCTCGTCGACGCTGGGCTAAATGCAGGCGGATCTTCTTGTATCGGAGAAAGTCTTGCAACAGCCGTTGGGCACGTTGCTGACGTGGGGTGTAGCAAGCCATGATGTCACTAGTAGTGACTAGACATTTCATTGCATACTTATCTACATATATTTGATTATTTAAGTGCTGTCGACTCGGATGAGAATCGGGGGTAGTCAACCTTACAATCGATTCATGGTCGATTCAGGTTGAAGAATCGTGTCGAAAATCGGAGTCAGAATCGAGGCGTGAATTGCCAAGTTTGACTCCCACTATTACTAGCTTCAAATTTCGAGTTTCAATTTTTATGTTAAGAAAATACAAATTTAATGACACAATTTTGGGAGTTGTCTTCTTGAATCACCAAGTACCAGGTACAGAGTGCCGAAACCCGACACCTGAAACCCGGTAGTCGGTAGTTGGTAGTCGGTGAAATGTGTAGAATATTATCGAGTATCCGCAAATATCGAGTCCCGACACCCAAACCCCGGTACTCGGTAGTCAGTAGTTGGTGAAATGTATAGAACATCACTATCGAGTATCCTCACATATCGAGTCCCGACTCCTGAAACCCAACACCTGAAACCCGGTACTCAGTAGTTGGTAGTCGGTGAAATGTGTAGAACATCACTATTGAGTATCCTCACATATCGAGTCCCAACTCCCGAAACCCAGTACTCGGTAGTTGGTAGTCGGTGAAATGTGTAGAACATCACTATCAAGTATTCTCCAATATCAAGTCCCAACTCCCAAATTTCGAGTATGGAGTGCCTGATATCTAATATCATGTATTTGAAAGTTAGTACTAACATGGGTAACTACCTTTTCTACTTCTTCCCATCCAACCTTGCCCATCCACAGGACGGAATCCTGGCATAAATATGAACAGCATCCCTCATATACCATGCCCAGCCAATTCAATCCCCTTCCACTGCATGAACCCCATGTCTGACAATCCTTCCTGAAAACACAATCATGCACCCTGGATCATACCTGAACTCCAGCTGAAGGCTTGGCATACTCATCCAAGCATTCAAATAATTCCCCACGCTAGTCAGAATATCGAAGCATTCAGGAATCAATGAGTGGTCTCGATGATTCGGGGTTTCCCGATTGCATATGGCGGTGAGGCTGTTAAACACCATTGCCCAGTACTGGAGAGTCTCTGACATCTTCAGCAGTTCCTTGCTTCCTGCCTTATCTCCGAGGCTCGCAAAGGCTTGCAACCCTGTCCAGTACTGCTGAGGATGCATCACCTTGAGTGCTGCTGTGGCAGTGGCTGCTGGCCTCGCAATGGCTTTGAGGATGTTCTCGGAGGATGGTCCCTTCAATGATGCAGATACCTCCAGATCCGACTGATTCTATGGGATTGGTGGGTTTAACTACTGAGATCCTCATCTCATCAGATCCCACCTCGTGCCCCTGCTGAAATCACGCCGGAGATAAATTAATGCATCTGGGAGTTAGGACATCATTTTCAGAGCGCGGTGTGAACCACTCTTGATTAGTGCGCCAAATCCCATCCGGCTTTATGCTTTTTTCGAGCATGGGAGCTAGCAAATCAGTGGCCGCCTAAATTTCCTTCTGTAGGTACCATTTGATGTTCAATATCCATTCAGCAACAATATATATAACACACCTGGGTGGTTTTGGTCAAGGCGTCCGGGAGGTACCATGCGATGATGGCACCAGATGCATCAAGAATTGTCACGGGTATGTCGATCATTTTTGTGCCCTCATGACCCAGAGGACACCTCTCCAGCAACCTCGCCTCTCTCTCTTCATTATGCCCCGTGTCCTTTGGGGAGATCAATTTGCTGTATCTTGCAATATCGATCGGCATCTGAACTGTGATGAAGCAATTTGACTGATAAAACAAATTTTCCAAATCTGCAGGAAGACTCACTGGGATTTTTATATGCCTTTATGAGCCGATCAACCAATCGATCACAAGCCATCACCAGATCAGTGTCTAGGTTCAGAGAAGGTATAACTGGGTCTCCTCCTGTCTTCTCTGCATTGAAATTCTCTTCCATAAAATTACATGCCACATGAGTGACAGTCAGGGCCCAAGTGCAAAAGAGGCTTATTTCATCATCCGCAGTGGAAGCAACATCCATGATTGAATTGATCTTGTGAGATCAGAAGCTGAATCCTGGATGTCCGCACTTTGGTGTTAAAGGGGGTGGAGATAGAGAGGATCAGATAAGGGAGCCTTGGATGATCTTAGCTTTCAAAGATCGATTATCTATTATCTATTATCATCTATTGCTCAATGGAATACCAGATGATTGGAAGTCTGTTGAATCTTAGATATTTGTTTGTCGAGACCCGGGTCTCGGATCTTGGTACACTTCACTTGAGTTTTGATACCTGGGACTCCATAGTCAGAACGCCAGTCTCAAATCTTGGGTGTCGGGTCTTGATGATCGGGGGACTCAGGTTTTGGGACTCCATGGTCAGGACTCCATTGTTGGGACTCGGGCTTTGGGTTTCAACACTTGCCAGCTGGGACTCGATAGTCAGGACTCAATGGTCGGGACTTGTTCCTCGATTGTCGGTACACTTCACTCAATTTTTGGTAGTCGGAACTTGGCATTTGGCATTCAGTAGGCTTGGATGATGTTGGCTTTCACGGATCTACTGTCATTGTCATATACCAATAATCTAGGAATGGATCCGGAACATCCAGTCCACAGATCCGATCCAGATCCATCATCCGTATCCGTCGTCCGGTCCACAGATCCGCTTTGATTCTTATTTCATCTCCTGTTCATATAACCTTAATACAGTGTCTATCTCCTTTCGGTAATTCTTGTACTACCGGTACTCCGGTTATTTATCTTCTGTTTGTCTTACTGATCCGTTACTCATTCTTCATATCTGTTTCATGCTTTGTGATCAATCCTCCTTACCAATAGACTTTCCACATGCTTTGTACATAGCCTTTACTTTGCTGATTGATCATTTCGTTAGTTATCTACAGTATATAAACTCATGTATAACTCTGTCGAACCTTAGTTCGAATATCATCTTAGTTTGCACTCATTCCGTTCACCTTCCGTTATCCATCCGGACTTGAGTTCGCGCTCTTGTCTACTCTGAGACTTAGGATTGATTCCTATAGTCTATCCATATCCGCCTCTGTCCTTGGACAGTCTTATCCGCTAGTTTCTAGTTCGGACTTCGTCCAGATTAGCCGTTACTCTACACATCTGATATCCATAGACCTTAACGGATCCGGTACAATACTCGTCCGCCCATAAACACGATACCTTAGTATTCAGAAATAAGGGACAATACTCGGGAAAGGGGCACAGCGCACGAGCTGAGGCCAAAGTCCTTCGGATCCGATACCCTTGAGTAGGCTACTTAACAGTCATCCATTGCTCAATGAAATACCAGACAATTGGAAGTGCACTGGATATCACATATTCATTTGTCGAGACCTGGGTCTCGGAACTCGGTGTAGAGACTCAAGTCTCTGTGGTCGTGTATTGGCCTATTTACGACTCATGACAACTAGGCTTCACAGCACGACTCGTGCCATTATGTCTAGGCGACTCTGTATATCACGCGCAGCTTTCCCACGAAAGGCGCCATAGGCGCGCCTACTTTCCCACACAAGGCGATGCATTCCTGCAGGCGCGCCTTGCGCACTTTCTCACGCTTAGGCACCCTGCATCACCTATGATCTGGAGCATCTGTCCATTATGTCAATAGCAATTCTGTATACAATGTGCAGCTTTCCCATGAAAGGCGCCATAGGCGCGCCACATTCCCGCAGTATGTGACGCGTTCCCGCGCGTGCGCCTTGTGCGCTTTCCTGCGCTTAAGCGCCCTGCATCGCCTATCATCTAGGCACTTTCACCATTATGTCTATAGTGATCCTGCATATCATGTGCAGCTTTCCCACGAAAGGCGCCATAGGCGCGCCTACTTTCCCACAGTATGCGACGCATTCCCACGCGCGCGCCTTGCGCGCTTTCTCGTGCTTAGGCACCCTGTGTCGCCATCATCCAGGAGCTTCTACCACCATGTCAATTAGCATCCCGCATATCACACACAGCTCTCCCACAAAAGGCGCCACATTCCCGCAGTAGGCGACGCATTCCCGCACGCGTGCCTTGCGCGCTTTTTTGTGCTTAAGCGCCCTGCATCGCCTATCATCCAATCATCCAGGAGCTTTCGCCAATATGTCTAGGCAATTGCGCATATCATGTGCAGCTTTCCTGCAAAAGGCGCCATAGGCGCGCCACATTCCCACAGTATGTGACGCATTCCCGCACGCACGCCTTGCGCGCTTTCACACACTTAAGCACCCTGCATCACGCTCCATCCAGGAGTATCCATCCATTGTCCATCCATCCCATTGGTGCATATTGGTTTGCTATTTTTACTATCTCATTATTACGTACTCTGTATGGCACCATTTCTCATGGGCCGAGTAGTCATTACATAGTTTTACCTCACCTTAGACAAAACCACCACTATCTACTACCACTTAGAATGAAGTATAGAGCCGCACTTTAGAGTGACAATCATATTTCCACTTCAAAAGACTTCATAGACCAATAGAGCTGCCTTTTTCCCACGCTTAGCGCGCCTTCAGCGCGTTTCATGCACTGGACGTGCCCTCACTTAGGCTCATTTAGCGTGCCTTGGATCATCTCTCTACTGCCATTTGCTTCCCTGGGTTGAACGAACGCATCACACCTCAACCAACACCTAGAGAGTTTAGCTCTGTCTCTCATCCAGAGTCAATAGCTATTTCTTTCATTGCTCTGCTCTCACCCAGCAGAATTGTTGTACCTACATTGGTACACTTCACTTGAGTTTCCACTTCACCCCTTTGCATCGCTCCATGCCATACCACATCATTAGATGACTTTGAATTATTACCTCCTTTGATTTGGATGATATACAACTACCTGAGCTCCATCATCATGTCTACAATTATCATTCTCCTGGGCCCACCCGTATATAATAAATATTTCACTGCTCCCTCAGCCCACCCATCTACAAAGTAATATTAATTCATCGGCCCACCTGTCTATGTGATAACAAGAACCCTTGACATACCCTGCTATTTGATACACATCTACCTTGGTACACCCATCTACATAATATCCAACTACCTCGGCCCATCCATCTACTGAAAATTCACCTCCATTGGCCCACCCATCTACTCTACATATTCCCCACCTGGGCCCACCCATCTCCATCAGGAATAATAACACTCCCGGCCTGTTACAGTCAACGTACGCCCCTATTCATTTTCTTACTTAACCTTGTATTACGTCACGAGCCGCCTTCATGCCGCCGCTAGACTTATCTCTTATCTTTGACTCGGCTCTCTTATCTTGTATAACACCACGATCGCTGCGCCGTCGCTAGGTGACCTATTCTTGCTATCTCATATCTCCTATCTCCTATCTATGACTCACTGCTTACGCGTCCTATTCTCACACCTGCCCTAAACATCTTGTAACCTTATATATACGCGTCTTGCTTGTAGTAGTTCTTTACTTTAATCTTACTAGGTTTTACCTGGAACTTCCTTCGCTTAAGACCTCCAATCTTAAGTCGTCTGAACCGATATTCAAGTCGAGGACACTCTCCTTGACCTGTCTTAGAACCATCGACTATCGAAGCCTTGACCTTATCTGAGAGTTCCATCTCTTAGTTACGGTTAACGCATCGTTGGACTTTAGCCGAAGCTCTTATCGAGCCGCTACTGTTCAGAACTATCCTAGTTCGTAACACGGCCCATCCGTCATAGTTGGGGATATATCTACCTTCGGCCCATGGTCCGCTGGCCTGTATCATACGGGATATTATGCACATCCGTTCACTCATATAATACGGAGATATGTTACTGCAATATGTGCTGGTGTAGGTTGACTGATTATTAGTCTAGCTAATCCAGATCTATAAGACCCACGTACATTGGCCTTCATGTTTTCGAGAAACCAGTCCTCACCTGGTGAATTATACCCTTTAATTGAAATTGGGTGACAAGATTCTACATATTGGAACACCCCACAGCCTCAAATTACCTTGCAGAGCAAGGTCATGTTGCTGAGGAGATAATATGCGAGTCAAGTGACATGAACCTCATTCGGTGTATTAGTCACACGATCATAAACAGTCGCACACAATTTTGCCTAGACATAAACTACAGTGTGTTGCATATGAGATTGCAGTGCGTGTTTTTCAAAACTCGGCCTCGCTACCTTTACCAGCACTTGTATACCATAATTAGATGTCACATCTTGTAATATGTCTGTGTGAGTGACTCAGTGCTTTGACCACCATCAGCATTGACCTGCAGTCCAACACACTACATGTGAGTCTTTGCACTTTCCCTACTTACAAATGACTTTGACCTGTTGTTTTTTGACTAGATGAATACTGTTAGTCATTCTAACCTATCTGCATTCTCGGCTCACAGTGACCTGGCTAGTGAGTGTTGTCCATCGAACGGTTGGATAAACAATGGAGGTTGGATTGGTAAGTCATGTTCTCTTTGTTCATTGTTATTCACTGATCCGTTCCCAGATGGAGGCATATATCCTCCTCACTTCTATCTCACGCATGGGGAGTGTCAACAAGCACTTTACTACCATACGGGCATGACGGAACACCCTCAAATGCCCAAAATTGAAAGAGATTGCATCCAGGAGCCTGCAGCACCTGTCATGCTGCCACCTGCACTACCAATAGTTGTCAATGTTGCTACTGAGACTACTCCACTTCCACCTGTTGCTAAAACTACTCCAATTCTACCTTTGGCTGAAACCACCCCAATTCTACCTGTTGCAATGTCTTTGTGGGTCATTCTCAGCCTTCAAGTGGTGTGTGAAAGGGTAGCGAGGGAAATGTCTTTGTTCTGAGCAGTGAGAAGTTGTTCTTGTAGTTCATCCAAGTACATGGCAGGGTTTGCCTGGAGTAGTGCATGGATGTATTTGGTGTCGATGGCATCAAGAATGCGGGGATGACCCCTGCAGCATGCAAAGGGGTTGGTGACTTGACCATAGTCTTGGTGTAAGCAAAGAATATTGTATACAGTCTTCTCAGAGCATTGAGCAAGCTGAGATATTTTGAGAGCTGTCCTGTGCTGTTCAAACCACCAGAATACCATATTCTGGCACATTTCCTGGCTAGTGAATGACCCTCATCAGGAAATGTACACATTACTTAACCTTGCCTTAAACAGACTTAAGTTGTACTTTTGCAACTTGGCAAATATGGACCTGCTTGTCCAGAAATTCAACTTCAACATGGTCAGAAAAAAATTGTTCAGTTATATTAGTACATATGTTTTGGTATAGACTGCACTAAAAAAATACAAGATTTACCAGGTGAATGATGCATGAGAGAGGAAACAAATCTAGCCAAGCTGAGAAAGTAACAAAAAAGGAAGTCAAGAAATGTGAGAATTTACTGATGCTGGCACAACAAACTGACTGAGGTTTCGTTTCATCAAGTGGTAGTGGCTAGAGTGACATGTCACATCCCTTGACCTAGTTAGGGTATACAAGTGCTGGTAAAGGTAGCGAGGCCGAGTTTTGAAAAACACACACTGCAATCTCATATGCAACACACTGTAAACAACAATCAACCACAGAATGATACAAATACAACAGAGTTTTTCAATGTACTTATGCACACATAACTTGTAAACCAGTAAACAGAATAACCTGAATGCCGTGCGAATTGGAAAAAAAAACGGAGCAAGGTCATAAGTTCGCACAGCGAACCCCTAGTTCTAGAAGGGGGTACCTGTCAATTGTGAACATAGTGCGGAAAGCCAGGGATTATAGGAATAATGTTTGTCTAATGATTTTTTTATCTGATCGAACGCTCAGCGCTCAGATACATGGAAAAATATCGGAGGACGAATAACCTGAAAGTTAAATAAGGTATGGCAAAGGCATGTTATAAATAATTTGCCATACGAGTTTGTAAAAAAGCGACAGAGCAAGAAACATTGCCAGAAAGCAGGAAACAATCATGATTAATACGACTGTGGATTTGGATGTTGACGGAGTCTAGCCATAATACGACTCGAAGACGGAACCTATTACTGGCGTCGAGGCCTGATTCTGAGGTGAATCTGACGGATGTGGCGATGGACTGTATCTCGGCGGATGAATTTTTGGAGTGTACATCCCTCCCATTGACATTTAATACGGGTGCGCATTGACGGTGGGAGATGGAATGACGACAAATGGTTCACAAATTCTCTTTCGCTGTCTTCAGTCTTGCCACATGGACCGTCACCATCATTCCACTTGCAGACCAACAAGCAGTCAGATGCGTGCGATTCGGATTGGTCGTCAGGGACCGGGTGAGGGTGGCTCTCAATGGGGTATGATTCGGAGACGTTGCCAGAAAACCCCAGACTGTTGGCAGACGGATCGTAGGAGAAAGGAGAGTGGAAAAATTCGTTGTGCAAAAGCTGTCCAGTAGCACTATTGAAGGAGTTAATTTCCCTTAACCAGGGACATCGAGGAACTCGTACATATAAACATCACGCTGATCATTCTCGGGAAGTGGGTGCGTCATTTCACTTGGAAATGAACTTTGGAAAAACCCCGCATCATGTAGATGAGCAAGAGTAGGCATTTGATCGTTACTTGTTGGGTCTCTACCACACATAAGGTGATACTGAGTAACCACGGGTGGAGGATCCTCATCCCAATTTACTGGAGACGAAGGCGGGTAGTAGTTCTGCTGGTACTGAGAGGGTGACAGGCCCCGCAGCATATTAGCATGCTATTGTGTTCAAGCACAGACGAAACATACATCATTGACAGATCCTAACTGTTCTGCACACCACGCCTCGTATAACTCTTGCCTATGCAAGGGATCAACACCAAAATGAAACGCAGTAGGAGTACGGACGCACCAGGAATCTTCACCCATTCTGCAATCTGCTGAGGAAAAGGACTCACAGACACAGTTTGCAATTTATACGGTGAGATTAGTAGATAGCACCACTGGCAGGAACAACCATGAAGGCCGACAACCAAAGGCCGTAGGCCAAGAACCATTGGCACGTAGCCAGCTAGGACAAGAATGGAAGAACATGAAAGTTGACCACCAGAACTGTCTCGCCAGTGATCTGGAAATGCCTTTTGTGGCAACTGGACAAAACGGCGGGTGACAAAATACTGCGGAGGCCAAAGGCCAGAGACTGACTGTCAGTAAAAAAGACTGTCAAAGTGAAATTTGTTTCGGCGGCGTCACGTTGGACTATCCGAGATCAGACCAACATCTGTGACTCGGATACTCTGCGTCCCCGAGTGATGCTTGAAGGGAGGTTTCATTGGTGACGCCTGTAGAGGATCTCGACACGCGCTCGTGGTGATGCGTAATATGGTGCACTATTGAAACTTCATTAATAGATACGCTGGCCACGAGGTAAGTTTAGCGCTAGGCCTCGACTCCCACGCAGTTGGCAAGCTAGATGGCTATCTTCTGACCAATGACAAAACACTATGTTTTCATTTATCTTGGTTGTAAACGGCCATCAGTGAACATAGCTGGCCGATGTGGTGAGACACCTGACAGAAAAAGGGAAAAAATGGTAGTGCCAGGAAATAAGGCGTGCCATGGCGAGATTGAGCGCTCACCAAATGGAGGCCGAAGTATTCCGCGTCGCAACCTTCCTAATACACAACTCGAACGACTAGGACCGTACCAGGTTACACACGATTCTGGGCGTAACGTCAAGAGCCCGGAAAGAACGTTACCGAACCCGCCATGTCGAATCACAATTCAACGAGATCCGATCGTGAGGCCTTGAGGCCTCTGCCTCCGACGCTTGAGAGGTGCTCAGGCCTCAGGCACCGAAGGCCGACTCGAGTGTCATATTCTGCTGACATCATTGTGAGTCGGCCTACGTTGACATTCAATCAGTCGCAAGGCCACGTGTACTTTCTGTTCAACGATACCTCTATGATGACGATATCAGGCGTGAGATGCAGGCAGAGAAATGGAACATACCTTTATGTATCGATATGAGCATCAGTGTCTTTCTGGCTTGCACAGGAAAGCATGAAAGCGGGGGAATAGAAACTATAATGTCGGACACACTTATAAGCTTTAAATTTGAGTTCCCAGCACTGCTAAAAAAAATTCCTGTACGAATCCTGAGGACACCCAATAAATTTGGCGGTCTTTGCAGTGCAAATGCTAAGTATAGCACTTCCACATGGTAGCGTAAGTTGACACTCCGCGCGAAAAGCGCGGCGAATAATTGAGCATCATGGTGTCTGATCTGGATGTTCCAGAATGAAGTTCCATGATTATCATAGATATTCTAGAAATCGTCTCGAGCCGTCGATCCCAAGGTCAGTAACCTTCGCGCACAGCAAAAGAAAAAGTGGAAGTTTGACCGTTGATCTACGACGAATTCGGCCCTAAGTCGGGGGTAATTGAGCTATAAAAATATCTTAACGTTACATAAATACTCACAAAATTCTGGCGCGTGTGGCCGGGAGAAGGGTTTCGTGCAAGATACTTAGACTAAACCCATAGTAACTAGTAACCGCCAACATTGCCGCATGCAAAACAAAGTCTCACACTGAGCATTGGCTATAGTGTAATGTCCCAGCACCAGTGATGCCAATAGCGATGCACGATCGTACGAATACTTACTGTCCAGGAGTCAGGCAGTTTTGGAAGAACGTAAACAAACAAATAGTAACACACTGAAGACTAGTGTATCTCATTCAGTACCGGAGGTTGGCACAGGGCTCCAGCAGCTTTATAAGGGTTGTGTTGATTTCATGTACCTGACCATATCTTCAAGTATTCCGGGATAGTGTACATATCCTACAAGTTAGATTATCAATGTTTGAACAACTGACAAAAGATCTTGAAGCTTGATTTTGGAATTCGATCCCTGGAAAACAGGGTGAAGGAATTTTAGACCATAGAGCTCTGTGCACTAGCCCAGAGCAATCAGTATGTGGATCATCCATAAGCACAACACGAGTGACAATTTAACGAAGCGAAAGCTATGTATCGGGGTCCACGATTCACCCACTAGGGCCCTATGGAAGAATGTAGGTGAATGGCAGCCAACAAAAAGTAAAACAGAGAACAAGCAGAAGAATTAACGATACGGTGGATAGATACAACAACCAACAGGCCAGTGGTAGTAAGGATAAGCAATGTACGTGGGAACCCGCGTGCTGCCTAGTGATGTGTTGCCTTCACAATGCTGACTACGATGATGATTATGATGATTACGACTGCGACGCCAATGATCATGCGCATCTAAAGACGAGGTCAGTTTTGAACTTAATGTTGAGCGGCGAGTCCAACGGACCTTCATATCTTTCCACCTGAGAAATTATGAGTTCGATAAACCCTGGTCGTAACTGAAAAAGAAAATATCACACTCACCACATATTCTGTTAAATATGCCTTAGTATTACATCAATATAAGGAAGTCAAGTCAAACTCACCTTCCGTACTCGGTTAGCACCACGGCGGAAGCCCTGTGCTGAAACAGCAAGGTTGTCTGGGGAAATAGCTTCAACCCTCGCTCAAATACACCAGAGCACAAAGCAATCACCTGTCTTATCCTGCAATGAGTCCAATCTCTCTCCACGTTCTGCGACCTTTGTGATGTTCTCCCTCATAATACCGACGGTGTCGTCAATTTGTTGCTGGATAGCTGCGGTTTTAGGGTTTCCACCTTGACTTGATCCGCCAGCAGGATTGGATGAGGAGCCATTGCGGGGGAGGTAAGGGTCGTAAGGTTCGGACCTATGATAGGGAAAAATACAGATAAACTACGGCCCCTGCGTCATTTGGGAGAACAAACGAACATGACTGGAAAACGACGTTAAAAGGGCTCTGAAACGGTTAAGTTTAGTAGTGGAACAGCAGCAGATGTACAGTCTCGGTAAAGGGGACACACCGTTGGAAGTGAGATTTGGAGGGCGTTACTTGGGAGTAAACCTAGGATGACTGCGTAGAGGCGTTGACGTTGCTGAGACAGTGGGATGCAGCTCCGCGGCATATTCTCACGCACAAGTGACGTGTGACCGCTTTGTGACACTTCCCTTTTTAGGTTTACCCCTCTTTTTCGACAGTATGTACCTTGAAATTGCAGTGCAACACACTGCTTGGTTGCTGCGCTTGGGTCAATAAAATGTACAGCAACAGGATAATCTAATCTATTCAAACTCTGCAGCTGGCTATTGTCAATTCGAATTGGTCTTCATATTCCCAGCTGTAGGACATAGAAGTATTATTTCAAGGGCAAGCAGTAACTAGAGAGAATATTGATGAAAATTGGGGACCGCTCCGAAACAAAGCGATAATCTAAGGACGTTTGAACTATGCGAGGTTTAGGCTCAATACTGGGGTACATATAGTAATCGCAACTCCTAAAACGTGATAATTCATATCGTTTCAGGATATCTTGGAGAGCAGGCTGTCGGTCCCCGTCACAACAGAGCCCTTCAGCTTTGGTTGGGCGATTCTGCGTGATTTCTGCAGCCAAGCCAAGTACAAGGCTTGTGTAGCTTCGGAATTGCCAAATTTGGTCACGGCATAAGCCGAAGTTGAATCCCCGCTACCCATTGAGTCCACCTCGTCCTCGAAGGCACCACCAAATAAGCAAGCCCCGGCAATTCCGTCAAGGTAAGCAAGAATCCATGCCATTTTTCTTCGCCAAACACCAGGAATGCATCCGTTCTGTTCATGTGCGAAGTTGGGACGAATTTCAGTCAAGGATAGGCTGTAGGAGTGGTGGATGAATCAGACTGCTAACGGATGACGTTTCTGGCTTGTCGCATATTCATATGAGCTTTGGAAAGGACGCAGACTGACTTGTTCCAATCGTGCGCGCTGGTTCTATAGATGGTGCGTCTCTGCTGCATATGCACCCATTACTGAAATCTAAATCGTTCAATGTGTTTGAGTAGAAGGTCGAAATCGACGCATTCTCCGGTTTCCGTGTGTACCCCTCCAAGGGCAAACTCTTTGTCCGTGGAGACTCCAAAGTCAGCTCGTCTCCCCTGCTTTCAAGTTTCCTGCCTGAACGCCTCTTGCGATATAGGTTTTCCGATTCGCCAGTTCCAAGAACTCTTCCCTGTTCCTCCAGCGCAAGAACCCACGTAAGATCGCATGGACACAGGTCTACCGCCGCATGCACAAGAAGGGTATCACCGAGGAAGTTGCTAAGAAGCGTTCCCGCCGGACCGTGAAGCACCAACGTGGTATCGTTGGTGCTGACCTTGCCACTATCGCCGCCAGGCGTAACCAGACCGCTGCTGTTCGTAACCAGCAGAGAATTTCGGCCATTGCAAAGGCCAAGACTGAGAAGAAAGAGAAGGAGTCGAAAAAGGCCAAGGTATGTTGTCAATAATCAAAGGGGTACGTACGACTTACGCCGGCCGGTGTAGCCTGCACGTGCGCCTGTTGCGAGTGGACCCAGGGTGTCGAAGCAGCAGATGAAGGGTGGCAAGGGTGGCCGATGAGCAGTTCTTTTGTTGTTGGCACATACCTGTGTATCGCACATCCTTTTCGACATGACTTCTCACGCGCAAAATCTATGCTGCATGCTTCTACATGGCACATTCACTTCTACTGGTTCTGGGGATGTTGTGCATTTCGATGCTCACTTGACTATCGAAGTAGAGCTGTCAATCACACAATTTTTGGCAATAAAACCGATAATACAGGTATGTACAAGGTACTTGTGCAGAATGTCCAGCCAAATTTATGAATACTGACGATGGTATATACGAGTGTAGGATAAGATGGCAAGTCAAAGCTTCGATGCGTGATTGACATGTTCTGGTGCGTACTTTATCTGTGCATTCTGTTAGCTAGGGCTGTGAGAAGTGCTTGAAAATTTACCATCTCGGTCGCCAGCTTGTCATAGCCACACTTTTGGTAGAAGGCTATGGGACATTAGTCCGTATAAGTGGAAGTCTATGGAGGGAAGTAACTCACGCATGTTAGTATCCATACAGGCCAACCTGGTTTTATAGCACCCGCTGCTCTCACTTATATGTGTGAGGGCCTGGATGATAAGGAAGCCAAGCTTCTTGTGCTGGTGGCTTTTGGCGACGGCGATATCCTCAATATGACCGACACTGCCAAAACCGAGGAGGAACTTGCAATGGATGAAGACAGTGCCTATTCCGACGATCTTGTCGCTCGCTTTGTGGAGGACGACGATGGAGAAGTGTGCGCTCGGGGTTGTGCGCATGGCGTGGAACTGATTGACCCATACTTCCTCGCCGAGATCATTGACGACAGTTAGAACGGAAAGGACATCGAGATATCCGCGTTTGTAATCCGTTGATGCAAGCGGACGTATCTATGTCTTGTTGATGTGAAAGTGATATGAGAAAGCCAATGATCGACTTACCTGGAAGTCAGAGGGAAGTTGTGCTTGAACATCAAGTGAAATGAGCTCTTGTGGGAACATAAGGTCTAGGGACGCGGGATCTGCGTGTGTCGTGGACATGGTGCCGATCATTGACATAGTGGCGATGGTGAATATTCAAGCGAGCACTGATTCTGAAGACACGGTGGGGGTGATGAGTAGGTTTTTGGCTGAGGGGGCATTGCACGTATGTCATTAATGCTCTTATATGATAGCCAAGCACCCAGTTCGTGTTCATGCAGTATTACTTATCGATTATCAGTTGAGTATCTTATCTTACTGGGTTCCTTCGAACACTGACCCTGCATTATATAATAAAATACTCAACATGTTCGCTTCTGCTGCAGCCATACTATCCCACATCGGAGGTTTGGACATTTTACCTCTTGCAAAACTTCAATCAAAAGCAGATCTAGACCTGGCTAGAGCATTCTAGACCTAGCCTGGAACGCTCTGGAGCGCTCTAGATTGCATTTCGAATGCGATTTCACTAGTGGCAAAATGTGGTAAAATGTCGAAACCCCCGCTGTGTCCCCGCTACTTACTCACATGCTCACTTCTCTATTACACCTGAGACACAGCCGAATAAGAGCCCGCGGCAAATGCTGTTCAAATTGGGGGACATATTCGAAATCAATACATTCATAAATGTCTCGGGATATGTATTGCATCTACCCAATTTCCAGCGCTGCCACATTACAATAAACTTCCGATTCTTCTGGATCTCCCACAAACGTCAACAACTTCGCGTTGTTGAAAAGGATTCGAGGGGATATCGATGGGAGAAAAATATCAGTTTGTCTTTGAGAAGCTTTCGCATGAGTGGCGTACGTCACGAGTATCTGCTAGTGAAATAGTATGTGCAAGGTATGTGTACAGAATGTCCGTAGTTAAATCTAGAATACAGGCGATTGATGACGATGGTA
This sequence comes from Suillus americanus, assembly GCA_016695465.1. Lineage (NCBI taxonomy): Eukaryota > Fungi > Basidiomycota > Agaricomycetes > Boletales > Suillaceae > Suillus > Suillus americanus. The sequence goes on along the minus strand of MU177945.1, from coordinate 176,783 downwards.
TATACGAATCGTAGGATCAAATGGCAAGTCAAAGTTTTGGTGCGTTATTAACACGTTCTGGCGCGTACTTTGCCTGCGCATTCCATTAGCAAAGGTTATAATAAGTGCCTGAAAAATTACCATTTCGTTCTCCTTCTTGACATAGCCACACTTTTGGTAGAAGGCTGTGGGACATTGGTCAGTATAACCGAAAGTCTATGGAGGGAAGCAACTCACGAATATTGGTGTCATTACAGTTCAAGATGGTCTTATAACAACCGCTGCTCTCACTGATATGCGTGAGGGCCTGGATGATACGGAGGCCAAGCTTCTTGCCCTGCTGGCTTTTGTCGACAGCGATATCCTCAATGTGACCGACGCTGCCAAGACCGCGGAGGAACTTGCGCTCGATGAAGACGGTGCCTACTCCGACGATCTTGTCGCTCGCCTTGTCGAGGATGACGATGGAGAAGTATGCGCTCGGGGTTGCGCGCATAGCGTGGAACTGATTGACCCACGCTGCCTCACCGAGGTCGTTGACGATGGATAGAACGGAAAGGACATCGAGATGTCCACGTTTGTAATCTGTTGATGCAAGTGGACGCATCTATGTCTTTTTAATGCGAAAGTGATGGGTGAGGGCTGATGATCAACTTACCTGGAGATCAGAGGGAAGCTGTGCTGAAACATCAAGTGAAATGAGCTCTTGAGGGAACATAAGGTCTAGGGATGCGGGATCTGCGAGTGTCGTGGACATGATATCTGTCGATTATTGAGATGGTAGTGAAGATGAGTTAAAGAGAGTATCCAAGCGAGCGCTGATTAAGAATTCTTAAGAGAATGGTAATACGGTGGGGCTGATCTGAATCTGAGTTGGTTGAAGGGCATTGTACGTATGCAATGCTAGCTATGTACGTTGCCAAACATAGCCACCGCCCACCGGTGGGGTCAAGGCTGTTTTCGGGCAACTCCGACGTCGAAAACACCTTCGACGAAAACAACGCGCATAGTAAACTTTGAGGACCACCTTCACAGTGTTTGCTCTTCTGGATTCATTCGAAGACGAACAACCGAACCACATTCATCTTTTTGCCCTATATTATCGCGGCTTTACACTCTGATGCCTCACGATGAAAAGACACCTCAACTTGAAAAAGATCTTCCCCATTACATCTCTGCTGAGGAACCCCTTGGAATTCCGGCCAAGGAAACTTTTGGATGGTTTGAAGGTGGCCCGGGAAGCCGACTGGCGCTTCAAGGTTGAACCAAAACTAGGGTTTGGTACTACTTCGAACTTGTGGCTTTCTTGTGATTTGCGGTACATTGTGGGACACTTCAACGCTTACCTTGTAACCGGATGTTGCATTCTGCTCATGCTTAGAAAGGATAACTATGTTGCTCCCAAGATATCGAACGAATACGCCAGCAAGCTAGGAAGACAAACTTCAGGAACTCAAAGTGCCGCAGCGCCTGTCGTCTGACACGTTCTTGCTGCTCTCAGTTGATGCATCGGGCAGTTTTTCTCGACTGCTCACCCATTTATACTGTCAGGGCATTGAGGACGATGGCGAGCAATTGTGACTCGTTATGGATTTATTAGGCTCCAACATTCAATATTCATGTGCCCATCTTCCTGATCGTGCTACCAGGATGTGGGTCTATCGCTTCACTGGCGTCAGCACCCGCATCAACGACATTCTAGACAACGTACTAGACCCGGTCCATCTGCACAGCTTCAATAAAAATTTTGTGAACTGTCGGCCACAGCCTGACCCCTGATTAATGCGTTTGGTGAGCTCATGTGCGAGGCCCAACGCCATTATTCCTCATTGGTGGCAAATATAATCATCAATCCTCTTTCGATTTCATATCTGGGATCGTGCTTGAACGTTTGAACATGGGACCAATAATTATGCAGGTATGGTGTTGTCCTGGATAACGGCGCAGGCAACAGGCACGAAGTACTGATCGATCAATCTATATATATCGCCTCTTATCGATTATCTACTCCGAGTCCAAGCTTGTTCAGATCAACATGATACTAGGCTTGTGTTTCTCGTTCTGTGATGGCACACCGTATTGAAGGAATCCGAAGGGTCATGCTTTAGCCTTGCCACAAAACTGGCGGTGCGGGTCCTTGGCTGTAGATGTCTTGTGAAGAGAGATAACTATATTACAGATAAGATCAAAGTGCGTGTTCTGACACAGTGACACTGACGAGTAAATTCTGAAGATTTAAATTTTGCTTAGGGATTGCCATATATGGACGGACAAGCGCAAATCATTTTCCACTTACTAGCCCTGGCTGCTACAAGTACTTTAAGTACTTATACATATTTACGTACTCACAACTCAATCCCTCTCGTCCATACATTTCAATCCTAAAGAATGTCAAGACGTCGTCCCGGGAATTACAAACCTCAAAACGGGGGGCCAACACGAAGATCGCAGGAGCTCTTGGAGGTGGCTCCCGTCGTGCGCATACGCACCAATACCAACATTTTATTCCACGGTTCATACTAAGAATGTTCCAAGTCGGATCTCCGAAGTGCGTTTTAACTTTTCAGGGTCAAATCGAGCTCTCTGCATGTAGACCAGAACACTGAATGATAATCTTTGCAGGTCCAGAGCAGAGCGAGATAAAGAATTTCAACTCACTCGCGTTGATGCAGAAAAAGTCCTTTACTATGTCGTTGCTACGGGCAGTCTTGATACTCGCTCTATCGGAAAGGTTTATGGCGTACCGGGTATCTACCAGGACGTCCGCAACACCGAAAATATCAACGAACTAGAGAACTAGCGCACCTCAAATGTCAGGCGTCCCACGTCATCAGGGACTTGCATGGTGCCCTTGCTGAGGGTTGTTTTATTCCGACGCGCAGCTCTCTAGAGCTCCTGCAGAAATTCCTGTTTCTCATGAGCTATCGCCATGAATTGTGCTCCAGTCAATCCTTTCAAGTGGATTGCCCGCATAATGCAAAGGCGCGTCAGTGGATCGAGTGTTTCATGAAGGCGAAGGATATCCGCTCTCCTGTCGAGACATGGCTACACTTCCTCAGGTACTACCTGGATGCATCGCATTCAGACCTCATGCGAGATGCTGCAGAACTCATAGAGAAGTATGGTGAAGAAGGTTTTCACGAAATGGATATTCTACCTGGACTCGAACACTACCCAGCTGCCATTTATCACACCTACGCGGACGACTATTTCCTCAGTATCTTGGAAGCCGCAGAAGGGGAAGAATTTATCCTCACGCACAATTCAGTTGGGTTGTGGGAAGGTTTGGCAAGTGGCTACCAGTACCCTCCTCTCCACCGTATATTCGTAGTCAGCCCCCGCGTTGCTATCGTTATGTGCAGTGTGGTACTGCTTCCAGACGTGAAAGAGTACACGAAGCCGGGTTCATTCAATAGCCGCTTGCTCAATCTGGATCCAACACCACCGATTCCGATTTACCCCAATGGAGAACACCTCGACTACGAAAATTTTGTGAGGTCATTTTCCCGCTACAGTCGCTACAAGTCCTTACAGGAAGGGGGAGTCGACCTTTTTGTGTTGAAAATCACAAAGCTCACGCGACCTCAAACATTGGAGGTCAATTCTGTTGTATTACTCAACGTAAAGGACACAGGTTCTTTGACCTTCCAGTCAAGTGAGAAGATGCTCCGCACTGCGCGTGCATTTCGCAGTTCGCCCAGTAATATCCCGAAGAGCGATCTGATCGTTGCGCTCATTGCGCATTTGGCTTCTGGATCTGTGGAGACAGAAGTGCCAGCTCTTCGCCCACCATTGCAGTCACCGGCAGCTGTCCCTGACGAGGATTTCGACCCAAGTACTCTCGTTGATGTAGTGCTTTATGTGCTTCCAATGCAGATATGCACGGGACACAAGCGGTTCTCTTCGTCATACGACAGGGCACATCTACTCCTTAGAATCATGGAGAAATCAAAGCCCACTTCATTCGCGGACGAAATCAACCGAGAAGTCGAGAAGGCTTTCACGGCCTGCAAGGGAGATTCAGAGGATGGAATATCTTCTGTCGAAGGCGTCAGTTTCGATCCTTTACTCTCCTCAATTCCAAACGAGTCGTCTTCTCGACTCTTCCGAATCATGGTACCATACATGAGCAGACTGGGTGCGGTGATGTTTGGAGGCGAAGGGATTTTTGGAGAGCTGCAAGACGAAGTTGCCGTGGTGAGCTTTTTGCAACGTGCGTCATGCAGCCCTGGAGTGTGGCACACACTCTCGTGTAGCAGTCCAGACGCCCCCGAGATCTTGTCAAGACTGTTCAATATGGGTACCCGAGCAGAGAGAATTATGATGGACTACTCGTCATCAGGATCTTCCTGTTATGACAGAGCGTACGCTCTGCAGGAAGTATGTGCGATGGCTGGGCCGACCACCAACCCCCTCAGTCAAAACTACTACAAATTATTGGCTTCCGTAATCCAACGTCTTAGTAACCCAAAGCTAGGGTCCCTGCGGTCACCATACCCTTCGCGATTGTGCAAGATGTCCAAGGCCCGGCTCGTTCGCAATATGCCAGAGGCGCATTCAAACTCGCTCATGTGCATTATGCAGGAGATCCTGCGGGAAGCGGTCCCGGCGTGGGAGCCCTCGTCTGGGGAGGACACTCTGGATGAAACCGTCAAAAAATATGTTGATGAGATGGCCATGGTCGGTTGTCTTGCGTGGATGTGGAAGCACAGGAGGAATTTGTTGGACTTTATTCTGGATGCGTTTCCGTCGAGTATGAATTTCAAGTTGTTTGAAGACGAAGAGGCCACTGGGAGTACCTGAATCAGGTATGCAATTTATACAACATTCGAGATCGGCTACTGAAAAAACACATCAGCAGTACTTATCGTACATATCAGAGTTCCGTTGCCTTGTAATTTCATCGAGTTGAGTGTCAAGCTTTCCTGTCATGAGACACAGGGGCAAGAATTGAGTCGTCACTGCAATGGCTTAGGGAATTCCCTAGAGATGCGTAACACTGTCCTAGCCAAAGGCGTCCTTCCGCGGGTGAGTGTGAACCAGATGTGAGGCGTTCGAGAGCACTCCGAACGTGGGAGGGTATCATGTTGCATGTAGTAGGTCGATCAACGTCAGCATTGTCATTTTACTTTTTAACGGCTGTGAATCTCATTTTATTATCCATCGATCACTTATTTGAAGCAACCATTGGAAGAAGAGCAATAGATGTCCATCAGAGCTGTACTTTCGACTACTCAGGAATGACCGATCACAGCAGTAGGTTTGTACTCTTCCTCAAGATATTTAATTTCCTCCACTGTAAGCTTCACGTCGATTCCAGCTTTGGTTCAGCGTCAGTGCGGAAATAGATTCTTCATATAGTACACAATCGCCACTTACCAATGAGATCTTTCAATTTTTCAATACTTGTAGTTCCAACAACTGGAGCCGACACTCCTGGAGAGGGATTACATGGATCGAGTACCTGCGTGAGCGTGAAAAACCACCCACCATCCTTGGTCAATATCCATGCCAGTGCTACTTGGGCCATGGTTATACCTTTCTTCTTGGCAAGGTTCTCGACACTGATTAGCCTTCTCAGCTTGCTGTTTTTCTTGAGTAATACGGATTCGACATACCGATTAATGATAGTTTCGTACGCCGATACGTTGACATATTTCCCAATCATGCTGTAAGAAAGCATCAATCAGACGAGCACTCCGGATAAGATGTCAGAAACTCGCGAATCAGTTTGGCCTCTATCTGTCTGCTGTCCAAGGGGACGTGTGAGGGCACCGCGAGCCAGCGGAGACCATGGGGTTGAGCCGACACCAAACATCTTCATCCTTGTGAGTCATGATGCTAATATTCCCAATACTATGGAAGAACCTTTAGAGTTGGAAACATCTCGCGCTCCTCCTCGCGATAGAGTAGACTGTAGTGGTTTTGCATGGAGATGAAGGGAGTGAGCTTGTTTGCGATCGCATAGTCTGCATTGGTTCGACGTCAGAGGAATGTTTGTATAACCATATCAAGGTCTGACTTTGCATCCCTTGGACTGGACAGTAAACGAACATTAGGCCGGCGCTGCATAGGAGTAAGGTATACGCACACTGATATGCCCAGCACGAACTCATTCCGATGTAGCGAACATAGCCGGCTTGGACTACGTCGTGCAATGCTTGCATCTTCTCGAAATTTAGTACAGGAAAGCACATATAAGATATGTATTACCGTCTCTTTAATAGGCGTTTCCTTGTCGAATCTGTGGCCTACAAGTGAATAAGTATGAGAAGCGGCTAGCATATTGATGGCTGGACGTGCATTGCAGAAGGTCAATATAATCCAATTGAAGCCGCTTCAGGCTCTGTTTTACGCTTGCGAAGATATGCTGGTGCGTAATTTCAGAAAGTCGAAATACCTCAAATCTTGATTAAAACATGCCTTGCGACTGAGACCATGCTGGTTCACATAACCATACTGGTCTGGCTCATCACGACCGGGAAAGAATCGGCTGGCACTATATTCACGTCCGACTACATGGTATACCTGATTGAACCAGAAGTGATGAGGGCCAGAGAACATTCATGACACATACCTTGGTCATGACAACAATTTCGTTGCGAGGCAAGTTCAATTTCTTGATTGCTCGTCCAAGAATTACTTCCGAGTAACCACTGGAATACGTCTAAGAAACAGATGATACGAGATATCCTTTATTTAACCAGTATTAGCACTGGATGGTAATGTTGGATAACTCACATCAGCGGTATCAAATGTCTGGATTCCTGCTTCGTAGCTGCTAGTAATCAAAGGACGCGCAGACCCGTGATTGAGACTGGGGACTTACGCAGTTTTAATGTGTTCAACCGCTTCGTCCTCTCCGAGAACCCAATCTTGCCATCCCTTATTGCCGTACTGCATGATGCCAAGTATGATTCTGGAAACCTTTAGGCCAGAATTCCCTAGCCTCACTGAGCACATGGTTAGAGTGAGTACCTTCCTACGAGACGTAGCGATACTCACCGTAAGGCATCTTTTTTGGTGTGGACATATTTGCTAAAGTCTCTATCGACGAACAACGGGAGATGAATGAGCGAAAACACTCAAAGAAAACGGTATGAAATAGGAACGGCGTATCATCTTGTTATTCTTAGGTACTTCTATACACCGACACAGGTATCATTATAAGTATTCTTCGTCAGCGGTAGAATGCTCACCTGATATGTAGCCCTCCGAATATTTCCCGAGATTAGGGTCGATAAGGATGTCATTTTTAGGTGGAGTCTAATAGTAGGGTGGTGCCCCGGCCTTCTTTGGCAATAGCCTTAGAATGAATCAACCTATCGTAGATATGGCTTTCAGTCTGTAACTGCACAAGCTGTCACTCACTTTCATGGTGCTAGTTATCTTGGCAATCCTGGGCACCATCAGCGTATCGGATACCTTACCTACCACTTGAATGACTCGGTTCTCTTATGGTTTCCAGAGGAGCGTGATACTATCAACACGAGGATACATTGTATAAGGGATCACGAAGGCGAATATGAAGGAAAATCAACGGCACAAAACGAAGGACAAAGAAATCATGAAGTAGTAACAAATGGTAACGAGCAATGATACTTTACCCTGTTGTACTTCTTATTCTTCTCGCCCAGCGCTTTCAAGACAATAAGCAAGGCAGTGATGAGCCCACTTGCAGACTTGAAACGGAGACGACGCTTGCAAAGAACGTAACATCAGCCAGTGACAAAGAGGATGTTGCTGGAAGCATGGAAACAACAGGAGGGAATGTGGACAAGACAGACGAGGTGGACAGGATGGAAGAGCAACAAGGTGGGCCAAAGGTGGGCGAGCGCTACCAGCCTAGCGAAGTTCTTCGTGAACCCATGCGGCCCAAAGACACTTGTCCCAGAACTCTGACTTTCGTGAGCACCATATATAAATTTCGTCTGATATCGAGAGTCTATGGCCTACTAAACTTCGGAATGGCTCCGTCTGCGACAGGACTAAAATGGATACCTGATGGTCACTGGTCAAAACGAAGTTTGAATGAACGTTGCTTCATCAAACCTGATAAGGTAGTACCATACGCTCTTTACATAAAGTACTTCACAGTGCCAATAGCGCCACAGATGTGGCGTGTTCAACGTTCAGCCCTCAGCCCTCAGCGCTTCAGCGCTTGGTCCCTACTAGATTCGTTGAACTCTACAGAATGACACGACGTCGCAGGAATACCCCCAAACAACAAGCCAGGACAGAGCTTGCGGCAGAAGAAGCTCAGAAGACGGATGACTTTCCGAGTCCATGTGCACCTACGACACAATACCAACATGTTATTCCACGGTTTATATTGCGAAGATTCCAAGTCGGACCTGTGAGGTGTGTTTTCAGAGATCTCTCGATGTAGACACTAGACTAGAACACTGAATGATATTCTTTGCAGGTCCAAAATAGAACGACAAAGAGAATTTCGACGTACCGGTGTTGATCCTGAATATGTCCACTACTATGATATTGCTACGGGTAACCTTGACATTCGTCCTATTGGAAAGGTTTACGGCGTTCCAAATGTCTATCAGGACGTCCGCAATACCCATAATATCAACGAACTAGAGGAGAAATTAGCGGACCTCGAACGTCATGCAGCATCCATTATCATGGACTTGCATGAAGCATTGCCTCAGGGTACTTTCACTCTGAAGCGGAGGTCGCTAGAGCTCCTGCGGAAGTTCCTGTTTATCATGCATTACCGTAATGTATCATATTCTGGCACCTACTTTCAAGCGGATCACCCGGAGAACGCAGGAGCCCGTCAGTGGATTGAGGCCTTCATGAAGGCGAAGGGTATTCAATCCGCTGTCGAGACATGGCTACACGTCCTCAGATACTATCTGGATACGTCTCATTCAGATATCATGCGAGATGCTGCAGAACTCGTAGAGAAGTATGGCGAAGAAGGTCTTCAAAAAATGATGACTGAATCGCATATCTCACCCGATCTCGAACACTTCCCAGCTTACACTTACCACGGTCACGCAAACAGCTACTTCTTCAGTATCTGGGAAGCCGCGGAAGGGGAAGAATTTATCATCACGCACAACGCATTCGGTTTGTGGGAAGGTTTGGGAGGTGGCTGCCCCGGCCTGCACCGCATATTTGTAGTCAGCCCTCGCATTGCTCTCGTCCTGCGCCATGTGATATCGCGTCCAGAAATGAAAGAATACATCAAGCCGGGTGCGTTCGTGAGCTCCTTGCTCAACGTGAATCCAGCACCACCAACTCCAATTTACGCCAGTGGAGGTCACGGTATACACATCAACAACGTAAATTTCCAATCTGCGATGTCACTTGCACGCTACAGATCCTCCCAGGAAGGGGGGAATGATAGTTTTGTGTTCAAGATCACAAGACTGTCGCGACCCCAAACATTGGAATTCAACTCCGTTGTATTAGTCAACGTGAGGAAGACAGGCTCTTTGACCTTCCTGTCAAGGGGGAATATGCTCCGCACCGCACGTGCGTTCCGGAGTTTGCCAGCCAATTTCCTTGCGAGCGAGCTGCTTGTTCCCCTCATTGCGCAGTTGTCGAATACCACGGGGACAGAAGTGCCGGCTCTTCACCCACCATTACAGTCACCAGCGGCTGTCCTCGATAAGGACGTTGACGCGCTTACACTCGTTGATGTAGTGCTCTATGTGCTTCTAATGCAGATATGCACGGGTGGCAGACGGTTCGAAACGGCATACGACAGGGCGCATCTAGTCTTTAGAATCATGGAGAAAGCAAAACCCACTTCATTCGCAGACGAAATCAGCCGAGAAGTCGAGAAAGCTTTCAAGGTCTGCAAAGATTCGGCGGATGAGATGCTTATCGGAGAGGGCATCAGTTTCACTCCCTTACTGCCTTCGATTTCCAAGGAGTCATCTTCTCAACTCTTCCAATTCATGATACCTTGTATGAGCAGACTGGGCGCGGTGATGTCCGGAGGTGAAGGGATTTTGGAAGAGCTCCAAGATGAAGTCACCGTAGTGAGCTTTCTCTCACGTGCGTCAACCAGCCTTGGAGTGTGGCATGCGCTCTCGTGTACCAACCCACAGGCCCCCGAGATCTTGTCAAGGCTATTCAAGAAAGGCACCCGAGCAGATGCACGTGTTGTGAGTTTCACGCGGTTCATGTATGAGCGCGGTTCACTATCAGGTTTCTCTTCCGGTTTTCATATGGCATATTCATTACGAGGAATATGTGGCTTGTGTGGGCCGACCACCAATCCCATCAGTGAGAGCTATTACCAGTTAACGGCTTCTATAATCCAATGTCTTGGTCGCACAATGCTGGGGTCCCTACCAGAACCGTACTCTTCGCAGCCGCACGAGAGGCCCAAGGCCCGACTTCTTTACAAAATGCCAGAAGAGCACTCAGAGTTGCTTTTCTCGATTATGAAGATGATACTGCGGAAATCGCTCCCGGGATATGAGCCGTCGCCAGGAGGAGATACTCTGGGCCACACCCTCGAAAAGTGGATAGACGAGATGGCTATCGTCGGTTGTCTTTCTTGGTTGGGGAAGCACAGGAGGAATCTTTTGGACTTCATTCTGGATTCGTTTCTGCAGGGTATGAATTTCAAGCTGTTTGAAGACGAAGACCCCACTGGGAGTACCTGAATCGTTCGAATTGATCTTCTAAATTACTTACTGATCAGATGCATCAGTTGTACATATTTTTTGAATAAAACGAGGACCCATTGAGGAGATACCGATTTCCAGACTCACGGCTCGGGCAGTACAAGTGTCTATACCAATAGTCTCCCGTAGTCAAACCTTGGAACTTCGGAAGACAGTCATTCTTCATCAACCGGCAAGTGTCATCCGACAGTGGTAGGCCCTGTGAAAGCGGTTTTCGTTGTTTCTCCGACAGGTTGAAACCTGTTTTCGGGCAACTCCGTCAAAAACAGATTTGAACTTGCACAGCGTCGAAAACGTTTCGAAAACTCTAGTAAAATTTGAGGGCATATCTTCAAACCTCATGCACCACCTCCTTCACAGTGTTTGCTCTCCCAGATTCATTCGACAGCGAGTGACCGAACCAATGCCATCCATCTTTTCACCCTATATTATTGCGGGTAACTTCACCTTGACGCCTCACGAAGAAAAGACACCTCAAGAAGATGATCTTCCCCATTACATCTTTGCTGAGGAACCCCTTGGAATTCCGGCCGAGGAAGTCTGTGGGTGGTTTCAAGGTGGCCGGGCAAGCTGCCTTGGACCTGACTCGCGCTTCAAGGTTGAAGTAAAACTAGGGTTTGGTACTACATACTTCGAGGCTTGCTCTTGATTTGTGGTACGTTGTCGGACACTTCAACGCTTACCTGTAACTGGATAGTTGTACGGGCGTCTATCATATTGGGTTTACCGGAACTCGAGTTGAGGCAGGTTTTGAAAAGGATAGTACTTGCGTCTGACAAAAGCCTTCTCCAACTAATCACGCCAGTGGGAGTCGGGCATATCTCATAAACCCCTGCTGTGGTGAACCAACGCTGGAGATTCGAACCTGGGCGTAGAACGTATGCCCCATTTGTGCTCGCACAGAAATCGACAGGACTTGGCTGTTGGAGAAGATAAAAAGAATAGCTTTGTGGCAGTTGCTGATGTGAGTTTCTGTCACTGTCTTCGTGAACGTTCAATCTTAGATGTCCCTGGTGCAGATACACATGACCGACTGAGAAAGGACGACTCGGAGCCTGCCCATTTGAAAGAGAAAGTGTGATTTGCAAAGCAGAGAAGAAGTCGGGCGGTCAGAACACCTAGAATCTCAGACGACTAATCAAAGCCTTGCCGCCGTGGTGTTTGTCTCATTACTTCCTTGCCATATAAATAATACAATGACGATGAAACTACTCTTGAAATACAACCGCAGGCTAACGTATACGATCTACGTGGTGTCGGACGTAAATGGCGACAGACCTTCCAGGAATAACGACCATCCTTTGAATTTGTCCGGTAAAGTATCCAACAGCAAGCAACTGTACAAATGCTGGGGAGGTACTCCCATCTCAGTGCACAAGGACCGTGTCTCTTGGAAGCGTTCGGCGGCCAAAGCAAAGTTGCCATGGGTAAAAGCAACCTCCCCCAGTCCACGTGTACTGAATGCCTTAAACGTCAGGTTGCCTTGCATATTGCAGGCTTCGATCGTGGTGGTGAAATAAGTCTCGGCCATGTCGCACTGGCCTGCGGTGAGCTCGATGCATGCCGAGCCGTAAGATCGGTGGAGGAACATGCGCGCATTGTGCAGCGCGAAGAATTGGAAGGATTCTGAGGATTTCTGTATGAGCTCCTTCGCAAGGTCATAATTCCCTTGCTTGCTCGCAACAACGGCTTTTCGCACGGTGTACCAAAGGACAATATTGTCTGAACGTCGTCCCTCAAACACTTCTATGATTGCCTGCAGGTTATCCATTGCGTCAGACAACCTGCCTTCATAAAATGCTATTTGTGCAAGCCCCTCAAGTACTTCCATATGATCAAAGGCAGCAACTCCAGTACTTGTGCATTGCAGGAGAAGGTCTTCCAAGTGCGTGTTCACCTGGACAGCGTCTCCCCCATGATAAAATTTGGCCCGACAGTGCCAAATCTTGGAATCCAGGCCCCAGGCGCGATCTTCTGTGAACTTCACAAATAATTCATCGGCAGATACTGTGAACGTGTACATCCGGGCAGTATCCAAGAAAGCCCAAGCTCGGGCTTTCGTTGTTTCGCTGAGAGACTCCCAAGAATCGGAGTCCTGAAGACACTCTAGGAGGTTCTGGGATTGAATAAAGCGACCTTGACATCTCAGCATGTCTGCACGACTTATAAGACAATCCCCCATGCTCTCGGGGTCGCCAGCGGTGAGGAAGAGCGCCTCGGCGGCTTGAAACGCCTGTGATGCTTCGACGAGCTGAGAAAGTGCGTCGTAGAGCCACGCGAGATGTGCCAAGCAGCGCGCTTTTAGCATTCACGTGGAAGAGTTTTCGATAATATTGGAAATAGCAAGGGTAAGAGTAGTCGGGTGAGGCAGATGCCACTCCAAACGTTCCAAAAATTTCCAGCAAGCGTTATAGGTCTCTTCTGCGTCATCCGGAATATCGGCAAGGTCGAAGGCAACGACATGCTCGATGTTTCCATGATCCGAGATAATTATATCAGCATACTGATCACGTTCTTTCGAACAGGAGGCGACAGTGCGATAGTAGAAGGCACGTATCTCTTGCAAACACGTGGAGTCGGGTGCTTGCAACGAATCTCGCACGTAATGCCGAATGGGGGCGAGCACCTTAAGGAAGTTGTCTTGACGATAAACGAGGGATTGCATGCACAGAACATCGCATATAGTGTCAACTTGTGGAAG
>MU177945.1:151860-162204 GCA_016695465.1 Suillus americanus | reverse complement strand
GCTCCTTCGACGACGCTACATCACTGTTGATGCGGTTTACCGATCTGCACAGTGTCAACACGTTCTGGCGATGGTGAAATCGGTTCGGCTCACTTGTTAAGCTGAGTTAATGCATGACCCAAGTGTCCTCGCAGATCGTCTTCGGTAGCCTCCTTGGTCGCCCTTCCAAGAATTTCTCTGATAGTCTCGCACTTGTCGGCTATCGCCTGGAAATCAGACTTGTTCTTGATTACTGACTGTATAGACGTAAGGCTAATAGGTAAAGCTTTATCAATTTTTCCAAGAGTTAGGCCAATGCACCTGTGCAAGAGTCAGAATGTTTGCAATTGTTCCGAGGATGCCTTTCGCGAGATCGATGTGCACGAGGTCTTTGGTAGCGTTGATAGCGACTATAGTGACGCCCAGCAGGTGGCTTATACTGTCGTCCTCTGACTCTTCAGTCTCAGGAGCGGGTTGTTTTGAGACCTTCTATGATAGATCAGATACACAGTAGTGACACCTATATACGTGCCTTCTCACCTTTGATTTTTTGGACCTTCTGGGTCTTGCTTTCATTTTTTTGGATGACATCGCCTGGGTTCGGGTGGTGGTTCAGATTGTAGTGGGTTTCGGTCATCAAACGAGCGCCTTCACCCATCTCAAGGCAGTGAAGGGTGAGAAACTGCACGGCTTGGTGGTATAACCTACCGGGGCGTCTACCCACATCGAGAGAATGAACGTTGGGAAGTAAGAGACACGGCATCAGTGAAAGAATAACTTACCGTTGGAACCGGCAAAGATGATGGACTTCGAGCCGAGTCAGGGCCTTGCATAGGCTTGAAGGAGCGACGCTCGTACCTTGAGGTGATGTAATTTCTAGGAACCAAGAATTTTCGGACGAATGACAAGAGAGCGCTGAGCTTGATAGCTTCCGAGTCACTTTGACTGGTGTTTCGGATACAATGTTATGAGTGATTCTGGAAGCATTTACTAAATCAAGCGCTGTAACAATGCAACTGCTGCTCTGCGACAAGCAGCGCGCCTGTTTATTCATGCACACTCGTGAAGGGTTGGCATTACTGTCAAGACTGCACAGGATCTTGAAGCATCCTTTGCATGGGCACCTCCAAGTCCACTCTCGACCGCGCCTCGCGATGCAGATGACATGCTTGCTGGTCCAGAGAGTATATCACCTGAAGACATCGCTGCTGAGTTTGCAGCTCTCAAGGAGTTGAAAAGGACTGAAGAAGTTCAGAATGTTAATGAAGTTGAAGTGCTCAAGAGAAACACTTGTGATTTTGACAAGTTGGATCGGGTCGGTTGAACAAGGAATAATACCACAGGCTATTCTAGATGAGGTTGAGGTGGTTAATTACAATGGTGAGGATGACGGGACGAAGCAACATTGATGTCATCATTAGGAATGTTGTACATAGTAGAGACTCTACATAGCCTTGTTAGGCGCTTAGAGTTTTGGTTATAACCGGCAGAACTAATTTCAAGTAGTTCTGCCTCCTACACTACAGAATCCTCTCTCTACTCCGTAGAGTCGGGGACAACGGTGGTCGTCGTCCCAACTTGAAGTTAAAACATTGACATTACTAGGTTGATACCGGGCCTCTTTCGCGTCTGTTTGTCGTTTTAGTAGTATTATATTTACATGTATATCTAGATCTCATATCTTACCGTATCGCCCAATCCAACCTCCGAGTACTAGTGTTGCCATCGAAGTGATCAGTCCTTCTTCGAAGTAACTTCGCTTCATCAGTGAACTGGTGGGGAAAGTACACAATCACACACATCAGCATAATTCTGCTATCGATCATCACATGATCATATTCGACCTTATAGCAGAATTGTATCTGTCTGTAATTCACACGGCTACAAAATCGAGGACTCAAGTACTCATGAATTCACTGATGTTCGCTTCGAAAATGTGAGACTTCGCTGTATCGAAGTGAACACTTCGGTTAACTTCGTTGTACCGAAGTGAACACTTCGTTCACTTCGAGAGATGAATCGAAGTTATCGCCAGCCTCCGAGTCCGCGTTATCCAGCGTCTGATTGTCCGCTAGTGTTGGCTAGCCGGAGTCCGAGTCGCGGACTTGTCGCGTGAGTATTGTTACCGATTACCAGGCGCCACCCTGTAGAAAATGCGCTGTATTTTCATGGACTTGCTAACTGGGCAATATACAACCCCTGCCGGGCTACTGGAGTGGACTGAGGGCCCATCAGTATGATGTTATCCCTTTCGTATGGGTTTTTACAAGTCCCACAGCTATATCGGCTCCAAGAGACAAACTCTACACGGTCCGGTAAATACGGGCACAGTTTTCAATTATGGTACGTGGCTGTCCATCCGGGCCTTAATTGTTTGCTTTGCTTGGTTTCATCTAGAACACCATGACCTGTCAGGGCTTTATTATCGATGAGCCGGGGTCTTCGCAAGCGCCAATCCCCCACTCTCTGGCAACCGGAACGAAATTTTGAACAGAGCAATACATTATGGCAGCAAAGATGAGTACCGACGCTGAGGGAAAGGTATATAAGCTCTGCTGCGAATCCTGGACTAACCAGCAACAATCTTTCTCCTCTTTTCAACGCCCGCACTTATCTTTGGAAACCACATGTCGGAGGCCATGGATGGTCATGCAAAAATGGCAATGTTTTACCTCCCAGACACCATGGTAAACTGGCCCTGGCCTCGTGCCATCAACCCCCATTTCGAAGATGTGAAAATCGAAGTCGATGCTGCATTCCGTGATTTCAAGGCTTTGAGCCCTGATTCACAGAAGGCATTCGACAAGTGTGACTTTGGTTGGTCAAATATCTAGCTATCATTGTGAAAATGAAAATGCTGACACATTCTGTACCTGTAGCCCGACTAGCAGCACTGGCTTATCCGAATGCGTCGAGAGGTGTGTACTTCAGCACTGGCAACCCATACACCACTGACCATTTATTTTATAAGAACACCTCCGAATTGGCTGTGAATTGATGAATGTCTACTTCATCGTGGACGAGTATACCGACATCGAAAATGCAGCAGTTACCAAGGAAATGGTGGACATCGTACTCGATGCCCTACACGATCCTCATAAGATGCGACCAGAAGGTGAATGCATCCTGGGTGAAATCGTGCGACGGTAAGTGTTGCCAAAATTTATTGTTTGATGAAACACCTGAAGTTCAAGGTGTCTGTAGATTTTGGGCTCGTGCAATCCAATCTATGAGCCTGTCTTCTCAGCGTCATTTCCTTGACAGCTACACCGCATACCTTCATGCAGTAGTTGTTGAGGCTCTGGACCGCGAGCATAGTCGCTGTCGCAGTATCGATGATTATCTCAAGCTCCGACGTGATACATGTGGCGCTCAATCTGCTTTCGCAATATATGAAATGGGAATGGAGCTTCCTGACGAAGTGTTCTACGATCACATCATCATGGAACTGGTTGAATGTATTGTAGAACTGATCTTGATCGACAACGTAAAGTCGTCTTCTTGACGTAGTTGGCAGCTTACTGAAGGCTTTTATAGGACATGGCCTCGTACAACAGAGAGCAAGCAACCGGGGACGAAAACCATAACTTGATCACTACTATCATGTTAGAACTTGGCCTTGACAGAAGCGGTGCGATGGCTTGGGCAGCACGCTATCACGCTCAAGTTGAGAAGCGATTTATCGATGGTCTTGCACAGGTCCCTTCGTTGGGAACTTGCACCGACGCCCTTGTAAAGTATTTTGATGGGATAGCAACATGGGCTCGAGCAAACCATTGTTGGAGTTACGAGAGTCAAAGGTCACAACTAAGCCCAATTTGTGTGAATCATCACTTACCCTACTTAAAATTTCAGATACTTCGGCACTAAGGGCACAAAGATACAGCAAAGTAGGATTGTCCCGTTGTTACCAAAGGTCAACCGCAGCGACGCATCCTCGATGGCGAAGGTCAATGTTGCCGATTTATCGAATATCAATGCCGCAGTGCACCGCGAGTAACCATATCTGGTGGCCTCGCGTTTTATGAACGCTTGGGATGCAGGGTGGTACGACTTTTATACTCCACCTGGTTGTTCATCAGATGGGTAGCGGTTCACGATGTGCATGAATGTAGCCTCTGCAGTCTATAAACAATGTTGTACCGGAATCATTTATAATATACAGTGTCAATTGGATATGAGCATATTGATGAAGCCCCCTTGATGATAAAAAATATCTTGCATGCATAGAACATCACATAGTGTCGACTTGCGGCAGGGAGGGCAATAAATGGCTAGCTAAGTCATGGTTGGGATCATATGGCAGTAATACGATGACAGCCAAAGCATGACGACCATTCCCTCCAAAGCCCTGGATCGATGGAGAACTGAATGACAAATACTGGTTCAGAACGATGTAAGCACCATCAGGCCGACCTTCTGCAGCGAGGATGCTTATCATATGTGAAGCTTGGTTACTACTTATTGCCATTTAATGTCCACGCTAAGCTCGAGCCCGTCTTAGTGTTGCTAACCGTACGAGACATTGTTGAAAGTTGCACACCGAAGGCGCACGAGTACGATGCTCCTCCGGAAATGAAGATAATGAAGTGGGAACTCAGACCTGTGCAGAAAGTATTGAAACTTCGAGATTGTCAAAGAATAGGTTCTAGATCAAGGCGTTATACAGTGCTTTCTCTTGATGGGCCTGCTCGCGAGCTTCTCATTAAGTAGTAGTACTTGAGACTGCAAAGTTCAAGTTGGTCGTCAGCCGTCGTCAGCATATGGTACGGGTGCGTGTTGTGCAGGTACTTTATTGTCTCATGGACACAACAACTAGAGACATCGACCTTCTATTGTCCTTTTGGAATGTAACACTAAACACAAGATCATCTTAGTACAATTTGAGAAAGCAAACTTCATGCATGCACACTGACGGAAGTAGAACCAGCAAAAATAAATTAAGAAGTGTGGATGGATACAATCAGTGTGGGGGCTGGGGATCCGATTCGCCGAATATGTAAAACTACCCTTCTACGGTCCCTGGGCCCGTATTGACAGATGCGATACTATGACTTCCGGGGGTGCGACGCGTGTCCACAAGTGGGAACATTCCGTCAATGATCATAGAATTAGACTCACGGCTTTGCCGCAGATTGAATATGATACGAGAGGCTAGCACTCCGTGGATCACGAGTTGCGGTCTGAGAAAGTCAGCAGAGGAACCTGTGAGATGAAGGAATACACTGACGCATCCAGAATGTTAGTGTATGTGCCCTACAGGTCGAGTATTTAGTAAGTGCTGTGGATCCAAATGCCTAAAACCTCACAGGAACAACCAGGGCGATAACAATATGTGTGAAGGATACCACTGGATGACTCTTGTTAGACCTGCATGAGTTCATAAACAAGAGGATGTACTTATGATGCAGGTCATGTATATCATCCCATCGCGATAAAGGGTGGTGACGAGGCGACTTCGAACACCTTTGTAGAAGTTGAATCTCTTGTATATCGTAAGGATCATAAGCACTGTGACATCTCAGGTTAACAACTCCGGTATTTAGTAACATCAGCTTGAGTTACCTAGCTCATAAAGGATCAAAAAACCATACTGTATGGTGCTACGCTTTCCACTTCCAAATACGCAGCCTGTCGGGTCGAACCCTACAATAGGTTAGCAAAAGTGCTCACTCGATATCATAAAGCGCGGGTACCTGGGGAGTTAATGAGATGGAGGATGCTCACAACTTCTGAAACCCCAACAGCCCCTACAATGGAAAACTGTCCAAATGAAAATTCAGGTTTGATCAGTGGATCATCAAGCTGTCACTTACCGCAGCAAGAACGAGAAGGAACACCAGCAATTTCTTGTTCTGACCCCAAAAGGCATATGTGCGAAAAATAAGCAGGCCTGCAGAGTAGATGATAAACATACTAATACTAGTTCAAAACAATGATGGATCAGGCCGACCTTCTGCAGCGATGATACTTATCAGATGTGAACCTTAATGAGTGTTCAATGCCCATGCTAAGCTCGGATCTGTCCTAGCGTTGCTTACTGTAGGAGACAGCGTTGAAAGTCGCACACTGAAGGAACAGTTAGTGAAAGTCTAATTCAAATCACGAGTTCACGCACGCTTGTGTAATGAGACCGGTCAGTTACCGCAGCTTAAATCTCATCAAGACATGATACATGATGCAAGGACTCGCAACTTACCGTACGTGGTCATGGCAGTACCCATGAAGGTGACATAACGAGTGAGGGTGAAAACAACTCTAATGACGTCCCACTTCCTTCCCCAGATCAGCTGAACCTGCAAGCTAACTTAGCGTGCATCGAACTCAACGTCGTCACACACACCTCTTGTGGAATCGTCAAGCAGTAGTCGAAGACCTGGGTTCAAAGATGAGGAGGACATTAGGGATGATCGTACTTCAGACACTCACCACTGCTGCCATCGCTCCAACTATCTCCATTGTCAGATAGAAAATGTGAGTGCTAGTAGTGACGTGCGTACCTGTGAAATACTATCAATGTGAGAAGGCATTGAAACATGAGTATTTGTACTACAGGCTGGAAAGCGATGGATTCACCTGCGCCGTCTGAAAGCCTACAGTCGTAGCTGACATGATGAAGATGAAAGTATTACTGACATGTTAACTTTCACCTGCCATTTAATACGGTCAGTCACAGCCCCGAGTCTAGCACCGTGGGTCATATGTAGGGGTTGGACAGTGTGGAGTGCACCGCAAACTGTTCCGAGGCTATCTGATGAGCGATGTATAGCCTTTTCAATAGTTGTCCAATACTGACTTACTATGCTATGTAGCACGCACCGCTCTTGAATTCCATACAAATCCATTTGCCCACCAGCAAATATATACTGCATTATTGAGAGGGTACAACCAACTCGGAGGGCACTGTGCATTTCGAGATTGAATCAGACAAAGAAAAGACTGCAAACTTATGATGAAACTTACACATCTTTTGCCGGGGGTGTTGCTGTATGAGCAGCCGGCGGGCGGGCGCCGATCACAAGACTGGTGAGAAAGTTATATTGTGCCGCCAAAAAAATGCACATTACATTAATCCCAAACAGATGATCATGTTTTGTGGGGAGTTCTTCAACTAAGATCTCCTTACAGGGTGCTCTCGAAGCCACCACTACTTCAATAGCAACTGTGCGTCAATGACATTGTCATCGCTACCCCCATCCATATAAACTTACTGAAAAATATTTACAGCCTCGTCGAAAGGGTTCGATCGTTCCATGCGCAAGCCTTTTCAGGACTGCATCCGTGGCTGCTTTTCTGACGAGGAGATCAAACATGCTGCGGCCTTCATGCATCGGTGCTTGCGTCTTGATCCTAAGGATCGCGCTACCGCGCGCACTCTCCTGGAAGACCCGTGGCTTTTTCCTGAGCGTGGGTCGCTGGCCATCTATCCCGTATTGTAGATTGCCTATGCCCGGTCATGCGAGCATAAGTAAAGACTGTTCGCGCTCGTAGTACATGAATTTTACATTGCCTGGCGCCAGGAGGGACAATTCCTATTAACACACACGAAGATCATTACATGTGTGATAATATAAATATGTTGTAAAAGGTCGATGACAGGTGGCGTTGAAGCGTTCGCATGGTTGGTTGATGGCGCGTTTGTGATTCGAACGGTGTGAACAGTGGGCGCTTGGATATGTTAGATTTTGGACTCCAACAACACGAAGGGAAGTTAGTTTTGTTGAATGAACCTCGGCGTTGAACTGAGTTCAACTGACTCGAAATGTACATGTATATTCAGAGGAGTGAGCAACGGCGGGTGCAGTGTTGGGAGACAAGAGACGTGACCCGTCCGAGTCAGCGAAAGGATAACTGTTGGAACTAACGTACGAAGATGGGCTCTGCGAGTCTTCTACAGGGTCTTGCATAGGCTTGCTCAAAAGAACGATGCAGGTCGTACCTGTTGAAGTGACTGGGAACTGGAAAATCTCGGACGAGTCACCACTTGAATTCAAGGGATCGAATAAAATCATGACTCATCATCGAATACCTTCAAGTGCACCTGCAGATCTCCGCTCGGGAGCTTCCTTCAGATCTTGTTTCTGCTCTAGCAACTATCGATATGAATACCCCTTCACCCGTACAAAGAAGACCTTGCCGTCCTTGTGGTCTGTACTGTAGAATTTCGCTCAGTAAACAGTCGTACAAAGGCTAGCTGTATTTCTCCCTCAGGGCACCTCTCCCAATGCAAACAACTCTCCCAAGTCATGACAGTGAGTCTATCCTTCTGCTCGCCTAGTATGCCCATCCCTACATCTGTCTTCAAGTCCCACAGACAAATTGTCATGTTGTCCGAGCTTGTGACTGTTCGTCGTCTATCAAGGAAAACTGCGACTGCTTTTACATAGTTCTCCAAATTCATGCAGGGGTGTGATTCTTGGAATTTACTGGAGGTCAGTGGTGACGCGCACAGTAGAGGCGGACTTGAAGGGATTGTGGATATCTTTCTCTAAGCTCCAGAGGTGTGTTTCATGTTGCTTCACTGCATTCAATTGCCTCGCGTTTTGTTCCCAAAGTCATCTACTCTGCAGGATATCACATAATGACACATCACATGTTGCATGCATCACTGTACTGGTCATGAAACCGGTGTACATTTGACCCTACCATAGTTCCGGTCATCATTTCAATTCCTGATTTGCATGTACGCATGTTGCGACCGAAATTATGTCCCGCCTCCCAAATCACTACCAGCTCTGTAACGGAGGACTTTCAAGGCCCATTGTATTTCACATCGGCGAGTAAATTTTCATCAAACCTGATGTCCATGAGACTTCTAGTGTCGTTCAGCATCGTGGTCCCTACGTTTTTTTTTTGATTCCAATTTTTGTCCTTTGCAGAGTTGTACTCTATGTAGGACACTACTTTCTAGTCTAAGGGACCCCCAGTGTCCCGTTTTGCATCTCCGAGTGCGTGAATGCCCTGATGTGAAGCGTACTCCCATCAGTCCGCCGTTCCCGCCGGCCGTTTTAGACACGCCACTCGTATGGGAGAGATGACTCTGAAATCTGAATAAATGATATACGATCTTTGGCTTAAACTAATCACGTACTCGGACGCTCGAGGCGAACTAGTACAGGAATCAGGGAGGCAGTAGGTAGGATTTTGGATAGTCATGGAAGCTGGAGTGACTGTCCTTGGGTCCGTCGTCTTATGCCGTCTTGTGCGCATGATTCCGTGTATGCGGGTGGGTAGGCATGGCTAACGAGGCAGGGGTACTACACCTAGAGTGTTTTTGAGTCGTCCAGTGGGTCCCTACGTTTAATCGTCACCGACACGATATCTCAGGATATCGACGTGGATGATCGACCCAACGAGTCGGACCTGGGAGGTCAGGATGACGGTCATCAGAAAATTCACACATTCCTTATTTTGCCCTTAAACAGACTTATTCACACTTAACCACCTTGTTAAAAGTGGATCTACTTGTCTGAAATTTCAACTTGAATGTATTAAGAAAAAAAATGTTGAGATGTATTAATGGACATATTTTATTATGTTTCACATTAAAAAAATATCAGATATGCCAGGTGAATGATGTGAGAGAGAGAAAACAAATTTTGAGATAAGTGAGGCGGCATCAGGAAAACAACAACTTACTTATTTCACTTTTTTTGTCACTTAATTTAATGAAAAGTGAATGATAAGTCATTTGAGAGAAAAGTGTGAACCACTTAAAAAAGCCCACTCAATTTCTGGAGTTTCGCTTTTTCAACACTTATTTCACTTAAAAAGGCAGACAAAGTGGCACAATTGTTATTGAAAGGGGGGCATACAAGTAGAAATAAGCGTAGATTAAGCAGACTCCCTAAAATAAAAAGTTGGGAGCCATTCGAACATAAGGAGAAAAAGGTGGGCATGCGGGCAAAAGCGATGATGGCGACATATATCTACTGTAGGGCGGCGGCAGCGGTACAATGGCTTGAAGACAAATCCTGCAGCAATGTAGTATATGATGTTAGCGGCAAGATGAAGTCTAATAAATAAAACTTACAGATCATAGCACGCTCGTCCTCGTCCTCCTCGTAGTCATTGAGCGAGCCTGGTATTTCAGCGACGTCCTGTAAAATAGCGCGCGCGATTTTTACCGTAGCCTCCACGTAGCCGGTGGGTTTGCTAGAAATAGACTTGAGGTACGAATTTGTAGCTTTGGACCAGCGAGCTGCCGAAAATAAGAATGGCGCATTGGTTTTTTTTCCTGTAGCCTTGTTAAGGACCTTGGGAAGCTTAATCGTAAACTTTCCTCTCGACGCAGACAACAGAATCTCTTGAAGGTTGAGTTCCTTGCGCGAGAACATACCAAGGGCACGCTCGAGCTGGAAAAAA
>MU177945.1:33154-123923 GCA_016695465.1 Suillus americanus | reverse complement strand
TCCTAGTGTTGCTTACTGTAGGAGACAGCATTGAAAGTTGCACACTGGAGGAACAGTTAATGAGAGTCTAATTCAAATCACGAGTTCACGCACGCTTGTGTAATGAGACCGGTCAGTCACCGCAGCTTAAATCTCATCAAGACATGATACATGATGCAAGGACTTGCAACTTACCGTATGTGGTCATGGCAGTACCCATGAAGGTGACATAATGAGTGAGGGTGAAAACAACTCTAACAACATCCCATTTCCTCCCCCAGATCAGCTGAACCTGCAAGCTAACTTAGCGTGCATCGAACTCAATGTCGTCACACACACCTCTTGTGGAATCATCAAGCAGTAGTCGAAGACCTGGGTTCAAAGATGAGGAGGACATTAGGGATGATCGTAGTTCAGACACTCACCACTGCTGCCATCGCTCCAACTATCTCCATTGTCAGATAGAAGATGTGAGTGCTAGTAGTGAAGTGCGTACCTGTGAAATACTATCAATGTGAGAAGGCATTGAATCATGAGCATTTGTACTACGGGCTGGAAAGTGATGGATTCACCTGCACCGTCTGATAGCCTATAGTCGTAGCTGACATGGCAAAGATGATGAAAGTATTCTTGATGTGTTTATCTTCACCTGCATGTCATTTAATATGGTCAGTCACAGCCCCGAATATGGATCGCGGATCATAGGAGTTGGACAGTGCACCGCTGTGGTAGGGAGCACAGTGCAGGGATTGCACAGAGATGGATGTGATGGCGTGAGGCGTAGCGCAGGCAGAGGCAAGAGGTCTTAGAGATGCGGGGTCCTGCAGTACATGCATGCACACACTGATCTTGTAGATAGCAATGACCAATACAGCAGCCCTTTCCCTTCCCCTCAGAAAACAAGGCTGGCAGATTCACCGCAAACTGTTCTGAGGCTCTCTAATGCGTAAGGTATATTTCAATAGTTGTTCAATGCTTACGCTACATAGCATGCACCACTCTTGACTTCCATACGAACCCCTTTGTCCACCAACAATTATGTACTGAAGACAGTGGACACTGCATTTCGAAATTCAGTCGAAGAAAAGACTGCAAACTTACGATAAAAGTTACGCATCTTCTGGCGATTCTATATATCAAATAACGATGGATACGTGTGGTACTGCCGCATGAGAACTACAGAAATTGATGTAGATCAATAAATGAATTTAAATTCTGAATACCGGTATCAGAAGTGGTATGCAAGGATATGCATCACCAAGTTATCGGGGACTTACTGTGAGTCTGTGACAGTATGCCCCCGATCACCCAATGATGCATACACGGTGGGCCCGAATAGGTTCGAACGGTTGAGGAACAGGGCACAACCATGAAGATGGAGTACAAAAGGGATGCTGTAAGCACACTGGCTTACTAGAGTTCTCATCATCGTAATTACTGCCCGCGATACTGAAACACAATCTTTCAAAATTCAGTATCATATAACAGTTAACTCAGGTCTTGACTACAGACGCACATGCATACAGATCATAATCACCGCGGCAAATTTGAATCTGCGCATGCTACCATCATGATGAACTGGCAGATGGATGGATTCATTGTGCCAAAGCATGATCAGCAACAATCCCCAACCACCCTCGGATCTCTTCCATCCTCTGCAACTTGAAGCTCGCCTTGTATGTGTATGAGGACGCCGGCATCGACAGTTTGACACAAGGTAGTAGCCCACACAAGTTGATCACTTAGCGGAGATTTGAACGGAATTTGAATTTCACACGTTTGCGAATAAGTGTGTCGGCTAAGTATTTCTTGCAACCTTACATCCGTCGTCGTTGTCGTCTTCGACGTCGTTCACCAGAAGAATGCTTACCGCCCGCGGCGTTACCCGCCTCTCACGGAGAGCGGCCAACAGTGCAAAGAACACCAGTCGGTTCATTAACACCGCTGCTTATTCTGTGTCCCGTGTCGCCGTTCCTTCCACCTCCCAAAAACAAAACGCAGGCGTTCGTCCTTCGCGTGCATCGGCCCAACCCGGTTAGTTCTAAGTCTGGGATTGTTATCTCTACCACTTACTCAGTTTTTCTGGCTTTTTTCGCGTCATTCTATTTGAACCGGATGAACTCGGGTTATAGCGCGGACATATGCAACGGAAGCGAAGGGAGCTGCTGGGACTGTGAAAACTGTCATTGGTGCCGTCGTCGACGTTCAGTTCGAGTCAGATGCTCTTCCACCTATTCTCAACGCACTGGAGGTCCAGGACTTCCACGGTGGCCGTCTTGTCCTCGAGGTCGCATCACATCTTGGTGAGAACTCCGTCCGTACCATTGCCATGGACGGCACCGAGGGTCTCGTCCGTGGCCAAAGGGTAGTTGACACCGGTGCTCCCATTCAAATTCCTGTCGGTACCGCAACTCTCGGCCGCATCATGAACGTCATCGGTGAGCCAATTGACGAGCGTGGTCCTATAAAGGGTGTCAAGCTCTCGCCAATTCACGCCGACCCTCCTCCATTCGTTGATCAGTCAACCACTGCCGAGGTTTTGGAGACCGGTATCAAGGTCGTCGACCTTCTTGCTCCTTACGCCCGTGGTGGAAAAATTGGTCTTTTCGGTGGTGCTGGTGTTGGCAAGACTGTGTTGATTCAGGAGCTTATCAACAATGTTGCCAAAGCCCACGGTGGTTTCTCCATTTTCTGCGGTTGGTTAAACTCGATTTTCGTCGCATCAGGTCCTTATCTTCTTTATTTGATAGGTGTTGGCGAACGTACTCGTGAGGGTAACGATTTGTACCATGAAATGATTGAAACTGGTGTCATCAACCTCGAGGGTGACTCCAAGGTAGCTCTTGTCTTCGGTCAAATGAACGAGCCCCCTGGTGCACGTGCACGTGTTGCTCTTACTGGCCTCACTATCGCCGAGTACTTCCGTGACGAGGAAGGCCAGGATGTGCTGCTCTTCATCGACAACATTTTCCGCTTCACCCAGGCTGGTTCCGAGGTGTCCGCTCTGCTGGGTCGTATCCCCTCCGCCGTCGGTTACCAACCAACACTCTCAACTGACATGGGTGGCATGTATGTGCATTGCTGCGCTCGCTGTAGTATTGATTTGACCTTCGATGTAGGCAAGAGCGTATTACCACCACTAAGAAGGGTTCAATTACTTCCGTGCAAGCAGTCTACGTGCCCGCTGACGATTTGACTGACCCTGCTCCTGCCACCACTTTCGCTCACTTGGACGCTACCACTGTGCTGTCGCGTGGTATTGCTGAGCTTGGTATTTACCCCGCTGTTGACCCCCTTGACTCCAAGTCGCGTATGCTTGACCCCCGTATTGTCGGTCAAGAGCATTACGAGGTTGCCACCGCTGTCCAGAAGATTCTTCAGGACTACAAGTCTCTGCAGGATATCATTGCCATTCTGGGTATGGATGAGTTGTCAGAAGAGGACAAGTTAACGGTCAGTGATACACAGATGGAACTAATGCTGAATGCTGACGGAGACTAGGTCGAGCGTGCTCGTAAGATCCAGCGTTTCATGTCGCAACCTTTCCAGGTTGCACAGGTATTCACGGGTTACGAAGGCAAGCTCGTGCCTTTGAAGGACACCGTCCGCTCTTTCAAGGAGATCCTTGCTGGTACACACGATAACTTGCCTGAGTCTGCATTCTACATGGTACGTACACATGTATCAATTTGATGTAGTGTTTGCTGACGTTTTGAACAGGCCGGTACGATCGAGGACGTCAAGTCCAAGGCTGAGCAGCTCGCCAAGGAGATCGGTGGCAACTAGACAGGACATATTGTATTCGCTCTACTTACACATCCATTGCCGCTATCCAGGTAGAATAGAGCTGGTCCGTAGATTAAAGATATCATTATATCTGCATTGTGCCTCTGGCAAGATGTAATGGTGTGGAGTGCCTTTGTCTCGGGTTTGTACCGAGTGCCCAAGTGTACTGCACACCCAACTCGATGGTGAATGGACACTGATATCAGATGATTAGGACCAGTGGATTTTGTCCTGAAGGCTCGCGCGCATTGTAGATATTTGATCCACCGCCCACTCTCCGGCGCGTAGTGCGGACGCGTGAAGTCACTGGCACGTGACCCGGACACGGTTTGGTTCGAAATGGTCACCAACGCGAATTTTGGTGGATGCCACATCTCTCACCGCGCCAAACATGTCCTCATCATCATCATCTCTAACACTGAGCACGCTATTATCAACACTGCACACACACCTCAATGCACAGACCCAACTTCTGCCGACACTCCATGTTCAACTCGGCCTACCACAAACCGCCCTGGAAGACGAACTGCAAACATTACAGCATACCCTGACCAAAGCCGTCGAGTCTCAGATAGAGGTGCGGAGGAAACAAGTGGATGATTGGATAGTAAAATGCGAAGGAGTGGAGTCTGGTTGTGCTCGATATTCGAGAGCGCTGGGCACACATGCTAAAGTTGCTGGATCGCTCAGCGATCTAAAAGCTGAGAAGGTTTTACCAAGGAGATATGAAAGCGCCACTGTGTACCAAGAGAAACTAAGACAGGTCAGTTGGATCTTTTGTATGTCTGATCTACTGAGATGACAGTCTCTCAGATCTACCATACGAAACTCGAGCAGCTCACGACGTTGACCAATCGCCTGAACGCCCTCGCACGGACGCTGGGCTCCCACTTCTTTCAACAAGACATCTTAACACCAGCAGTTGCCGCTACTGAGGAACTAGACAACCCTACAGCACTACGAGATGTTGTGCCGGAACGTTTCTCCAAACTTGAAAAGGAGCTTGTACGAGGAAAAGGCGAAGTGGTGAGCCAGCCTTTCCTTAGTTTATCTCTATGGCGCTGATCACAGGCTTAAAGTTGAAGCGACTAAATCAACTGGGTGAAGTCTTCACCCAGATCGACTGGCTCTATACAGAACTAGGTATCGATCCTCCCCCACCCACTGTCACAACACCGGTTGCCACCTCATCCTCAACACTTGCTGTGCCAAGATATTCTCTGCCACGATCTTCATCCGCCGGTAGCACGCGTCTAAATTCGAGTGCAGATCCATTTGCGTCCTCGACCATCGGACCATCGACTCCCACTCCTTCATCGATCGGGACATCCGACAACCACATGCTTTGCCCATCGTCCTCTCCACCACACCCCTCTATAGCCCTTCAAGATATCCCCGAGTTCCCTAATGAACATGAATACCTCAGGGCTCTCGGACGCTTCATCGAACTACTCGACTCATCGCCGCAAGACTCGTCACCTGGACCGATCTTAAATTCATGTGGTATCGAACCGACGCAGGGGATCTTGGCTTGGGCTGATAGACTGCACGCCGAACTAAACGAACTCAAGAGGCGCCGCGAAGTGCACATCCAAGCTATGTATGACCAGCTGGAGGCGCTTTGGCGACGCATGGGTGTGGGCGAGGAGGCTATGGATGGTTTTGTCGAGGCGAATCGCGGGACGACGCCTCCAGTGGTCCAGGCGTATGAAGAAGAACTGGAGCGCATGATTGACTTGAAGCGCGAGAGAATGGGCGAGTTTATTGCTAATGCTCGCACAGAAATTGAGAGCCTGTGGGAGGAGCTCATGGTAGGAGAAGATGAGCGGAATGATTTTGCAGCGTTTGTTGATGGTGAGTTTGTCTCTGTCCCCCTCTTCGTGGAGTTTTGACTAAAAAGATGTCAGATGAACATACGGAGGATTTGCTGAGCCAGCATGAACATGAGATCGCCCGCCTGAAAGCGGAAGTGCGGCTCAAAATGCCACTGCTGACATCAATCAAGAAGTATATGGAGATTTGTGAGGAACAAAAGGAGCTAGAGCGCGTAGCCAGCGATCAGACGCGCCTTCTAGGAAGGGGCGGGGGACGAGATCCCGGCAGATTGCTCCGGGAAGAGAAGATGCGAAAGAGGGTTGGGAAAGAGAAGCCCAAAGTTTGTCAATTACTGTTCATGCTCTCAACCTTCCGTCTGATGGTCTTCTGAACAGCTTGAACAACAATTACTGTCATCACTGCCTACATGGGAGCAAACGCACGGTCGAGCTTTCCTCGTGCATGGCGAAAGCATGCTCCAGCTGTTGATGGAGAATGCATCGGCGAACGAACAGGAGAACCGCAAAAGAACGCCTACTTCTCAGTATTCTGCGCAGGCACTTAACAGGGGGGCTTCACAAAGCCTGAAGCCTGCCGCAGCCGCCAACAGTGGGACAAATGTCGCTTCCAAAGGAGGATATGTCCCTGGCAAATCCAACGCATCTCATCACGGCGTGGTAACACCCGCCGTACGGCCAGGATCATCGATGTCTTCGAATACACACGGAACTAATAAACGACAGAAACTTATCGATGGCACGCATCATACTGTAGCACGTCCAGGATCTCCCACAAGAGGCCGGACACCCAGTGGCAATTCAGCTCTCCCTCGACCAATTATGCAAAACGCACCACCTATGTCTTCCAATTCGAAGAACTTGCAGGGGTACGCTGCACTGGGATGGGGCCGCAATCCTTCGACGATGCCACGATCAACATCGCATACAAGCGTAACACATCTTAGCTCGAGCGTGAGCTCGCACTATCTTTCGAGCACACGATCGTACAACTCTGCATCGATGGCGTCCAGTCATTCTAGGGAGTCAGTAGCTAAAAAGACGACGGGTCGCATTCGCAAGGAGAGCTTCAAACCACGGCCGAGTATCGATGGCGGTAGTGGGGGCGCTGCAGGTTGGAAGAGCGGGTTTCGGGGGATGAGCGTTGCAGAGGAGGACGGATGCTGAGCATGACTTCCTGCATTCTTTTTTGTCTCCTTTTATTTTTTTCTGATGAGCTTTTGATGACCACTTTCGTTTATCGTTAAAGCACGGCAGGCTTGACGGCCTAAACTTACGTTATTTGTGTAGTTATGAACTATGTATGCCTTGTTGTACTCTACCTTCCTCGACGAAGCCTCTTGGGAAATTTCGTTTCGTCTTCGTTATGAATCATGATGGACCGGCAAAATGACTCGGGGCAAGCGGTGGATGTGTACCATACTGATCGGTTTAGAATGACAGACGAAGGGAACGGAATCGTGTTCTCGTTGGGAGTTGCGGACGAGGGACACGACAGATACTGGCTGACTCTGGCACATCTTCATTGATAGATTGCATTCTATATTTATTCTACATGGGGAAAATGTTCTTCCTCCCATGTCCTAGGCTATTCGCAGCCGGGGGCGACATGAACTAGCTCGCACCAATTCGACTTCATCACAGATCGTAATAGCCCTCGCAAGCTTCCCCACCAGACCAGTAACTCAGATACTGGTGGCATGCTCTACGTATAGGGATGGCTGACATGAGGTCTTAGACCCTAAATATCAATAAATCAGGATACCTGTTTTTTAAAGACTTGTGCATTGATGTGTTTGTTTGCACAGAGCACACGTATAGCTGGATAGAGTATCTCACCACTAAAATATGAAGGATGCGGAGGGTACAAGCTGAAAGGGTTGGGCATAGTTAGCAAGCTCAAATAACAAGCGCTATCTGCGTGACTCACAGAAATATCAGCAGGACTAAGCTTCGTCTGGTTGGCCGGCTGTCACACTGCCTCCAGACTGCGCCTGGAATTCATGTGGACGGGATAGAAATTCCATTGAAGTCGTCGATCGGTAGGTGAGCAAGAGCTGTTGCTCCTTGCTTACTTGAAGATTGAACAGTATGCGAGAAGCAAGAACACTGTGCAACAATCTGAGGTCTAAAATGAGGAATGTGAACTTTCGACAACAAATATCTAGCTATATGCTTGACCAGACTAACGTGTTTAGAATCTCGCTGTACGAGAGTTAGGGGGCCAAGTCAGTTCTCCGAGGTTGACGAAAACAAAGAAAGAACTCACGGGCAACACAGTAATAACGATCATATTGACTGTAGATATCACTGCAGAGATGTCAGCACGAAATCAATATTGATAGTAACAATGACGTTAATACTTGTGATGCAGAACAAGCAGAGTAGTCCATCACGATAAGTACTCCTCACCAGCGCACTATGAGAACCCAGAGAGTGTCGATATTACATTATATGTTGTTGTGAGTTGCAGTTGGCGCTGCACAGATAAAAGGTGCACTCACATCTTGCGTGCCCCATATCCTGAGAGCGGCTGGTTAGGAATCAGCTTTTGCATGGTAGCGCGCAACGGCATATCTTACAGTATGAGGTCATAAGCGCACCAGCAAAAGGTACATACCGTGAAATCGTAAAGGCGGTCCGAATGATTCCCCACTTCCGTCCCCAGGTCCATTGGGCCTACAAGAAATATCAGCACCAAGGTATGGGTGGCTGGTTAGTCTGACTTCAGAGTGTAAAGTGATGAAGTAGTCATAAATCTGGTCATAATTCAGAGCTACAATGAGACTGAAGAGACACAAATTACTAGGATTGCTGATGCAGCGACTTTGGAGACTCACGAATAACGATAAGATTATTACCAGCCCGACCTTACTTCAATAATCGGAGACGTTAGGAGAAAGGCTGGACAAAAAGTACGATTGGATTACCTTGGCTAACTGCAAACCGAAGGTGTCCGGGGCTGACATTTTCAAGTGGCACAATGGGTGAGAGGACATCTACAGCAAGCAGTTGTGAATAAGTACTGTGACCATCAACGGCAAGTACCGAGGACTGTGAGCGTGCAATGACCTCGAGCGCTCAGCGCTCAGATTTGGACAGTACACCAGTGTGGCTTGATGATCATGACATCATGATGCATGAATTACAATGGTCACACTGTATGATCGGAGCACAAGTTTATGATGGGTTCGACATGAAGAAGGTGGTTCAAATACACCATTGACATGACAAGTACGATCCCCTGCGCGAGTGCCCGGCCATCGTTTTGTGGATCAGTGTAAAACGTGATGATTGGTTACATGATGTAACGGAAGTTACAGTAGCAGCCGATAATGTAACATTAGATGGGGGAGAGTCGAGACACAGTTTCGAATGAAGCTAGTCGATCTGACGGCTAAGCTGTTCGACTGTGAGCCTGCATGTATCTCGAGAAGGTCAGACTGCTCACCGCGTCATCTTTTCATCATATAAGCTCTCTAGTTCCTCGTCAGTGGTAATATACCTGGCTAGACGGTCGAAATGGGAACCCAGAGAACATGCAAGGGTATTGAGACGATTGTCTGAGCATCTCGAGCTCTGCATGATAGATCTGATGATCGGGGTATGCGGGGGCACACAAAGAATGTGTCCTTCACCGTGTGATAGCGAGAGTCGAGACATTTTTTTAATCACGTGCAGCTGATTTCAATATTCAACGTTGAACGCGAAGACTACGTGATAATCAACCAGAGAGTTACTGGTTAGGCTTCCTCTGGACGGGAAGCAGAGGACGGTATCAGATGCGGGTACGCTATGCATTTATGCTGTGCAGTTTCTCACCATCGACACGCCGAGCGACTTGCATCCGAGGTGACCTGCGGAGACGCTCACTCGATATTTAACCTAAACCCACTCGAATACGATCCGGGATCTACCATACAACCTCAAGCTGAAGTGATGTTATTCAAAAGCCCAAAGTCGAGAAGATCCGAAAAACCACAGGCAAGAAGGAACTAGTATCTAGCGTCATTACTGCATATCTGACTCATCTAACATAGAAGAGCCCAAATGCTCAACAACCCTCCTCTGCAACCAAGGAGTCCCAGGACGACAATGCAAGCCAACTGCTGGGTGCTACTATAGTAGCCATCAACGTCACAAAAAACCTCGTGCCTATCGACCTGGCGAAAGGTATACTCGGAACAGTCGCCAATATCCTGATGACCGTGCAGGTGCGTCGGTGTAACTCTCAAAAATGAGCGTGAGATCGTAAGGTCCATACAGTCAGTGATCAAGAACAAGTCCGATTTCCTGGTAATAGTCAACCAATGCAAGACCATCAAGGAAATCCTTGAAAGAGTGACCAAAGACACTACCAACGACAATCTGCCAGAACCTTTGGCCCATGCTTTATCGGAGCTTAACTTGTAGGCAAAACTAATTTCACTGTTGCCGGACACTGATAACGTCAAGCAGATCAGTTAACAATATCAATAATGAAGTAGTTTCAAGGAAGGACCAAGGATTGTTGAAAAGATTCCTCTCTTCCACGATTGATTGCGACCAGATCGCTAGATGGGAAAAGGACATAGACCGTGTCCTTGCGCTCTTCCGTGTATGTCTTTGTAACTCAACCTGAATTTCTGCTGCTGAACATCATCTCAAGACTGAAGCGATCGCTGGCATTGCCATGACGGTGGAAAGAATCGCTTTGGGACTTGACGGCAATACAACTAGTGTCAATGTTCTAAAGTAAGTTGTTGTTTTGTGCGGGTTGCGGACGTCCTCTAAATGCAATCAGGCATCACCCAACTGAACCTCCATCACGACCTTCCATGTTTTATGGCCGCGATAATCTAGTGGCGGAGTTGACGACCCTCGTTGTAAACGGTGAACATATTGCATTGATTGGTTCAGGAGGCATGGGAAAGAGCTCTCTTGCCAAAGCCATCCTTCACGAGCCACTTACCATCAAAAAATTTGCTGATCGACGCTTCTTCGTGAGTTACGATGGCCTGGATCCTTCGACTATCACATTGGAAACTTTTATGGCTCGTTTTGTCGGGGCCCTTGGCATAGAGATCGCCGGTGCTGATCCATTGCACTCAATATCTACTTTTCTTTGTTCCGCTAGTGCCCTTGTTGTCCTCGATAATGCTGAGACCTTCGAAGAGGCCAGTGCATTATCGGCGCTCGAGAAAATACCATCAGTCATTGCTGAAATCGCATGCATCACTGGTGTCGTCCTGATTCTCACATCACGTAGTAGAAGGAGTGCACCGAATGTACCATGGATTACCAAGGATATCCCGCCATTGGATTTGAGATCTGCTCAGGAGGCTTTCTTTCGAATTTATCGCCCAGCCAGTCATGAAACTGCGAAGGGAAGAATAACAAACCTGCTTCGGGACTTAGAATGCCACCCGCTTTCCATCAATCTACTCGCAAATGCTGCACAGCAAAACGGTTGGTCTCCGGTCATGTTGTTGGAGAGATGGAGGGATCAGCACAGTGCGTTACTAGACCACGGCGAAGGAAAGCTGCAAAGCTTGTCATACACCATGCAGCTGTCACTCAGCTCACCGTCAATCCAGAAACTCGGAGAAGAGGCTTGGCATGCTTTGGCTGTAATTGCCTTCTTGCCCCAGGGTCTCAATGAGGCCCTGTCCAAGCGCATTTTGCCATCTACCCTGCAAATCGACACTATATGTGATGTTTTGTGGAGGCAATCTCTCGTTTATCGTCAAGGCGGCTTCGTCAAAATGCTCGCACCTATTCGGCATTATGTGCAAGATTCGTTGCTGCTACCTGACTCCCCGTGTTTGCAAGAGATACGCACCTTCTACTATTGCACTGTCCAACAGTGTTCGGAAGAACGAGATGATTATGCTGATATCGTTATCTCGGATCACCTCAACATCGAGCATGTCATTGCTTTCGACCTCTCCCGCATCCCTGAAGTGACTTATCTCGCTTGCCGGACATTTTTGCAGTGCTTGACGTGGCATCTCCCTCGTACAACTTCCCTTACCCCAGTTATTTTCAACATCGTTGAGAATTCCGCGCGAGTGCCCAAAGCAGACTGCTTGTGGCATCTGGGCTGGCTCTACACAACTCTTTCGCAAAACGAAGAATCCATGAAAGCTTTCGAAGCTGCTGGGGCACTCTATCTTGCTGCTGGCAACTACGAAACGGCGGCCGAATGTGTTATCGAATATGCAGACATATACCGGTGTCAAGGCCGCTTCGTTGAATCACAACAGATTTTGGAGGACTTTCAATACTTCGAGTCGTGGAAGTATCTCAGCGCACCAATGAAAGCCCGAGTATGGTATTTCTTTGATAGGGCTCGGTTGCCCAAATTCGCAACTTCTGCGAACGAATTATTTGTGCAGTCCTCGGAAGATCGCATCTGGGGCTTGCAGTCCAACATTTGGTACTGGCGGGCCAGATTTTACTACGGGGAAGATGTCGTCCAGGTGAACAAGCACTTAGAAGACCTTCTCCCGCAATGCACTGGTACTGGAGATTTCACCTGCAGCAGAGACGCACTTTTTGGGCTTGCAGAAGTAGCATTTTGCGAAGGCAGGTTATCCGACGCCATGGATGACCTTCAGGAAATCGTAGAGATGTACAAGGGACAGCATTCGCACGGTGTCCTTTGGTACACCGTATTGAAGGCCCTTGTTGCAAGCAAGCAGGGGGATCATGCCTTTGCGAGAGAGCTCGTCAACCCAGCCCCAGGACTACTCCGACCCTTTGCGCTGCGTACTGCATTTGTATTTCTCGTCAGATCTTATAGTTCCGCATGCGTCGAGCTCACTGCAGGCGCATTTGACAGGGCCGAGTCTCATTTCATCGCCACCATTGAAGGTTGTGATATCCAAGGGCATCTTACTCTCAAGGCATACAGCAAACGGGGATTGGGAGAGATTGCCTTTGTGCGTGGTGACTATGCGTTAGCTGCACGATACTTCACAGAAATACGGCCTTTGTGCATTGAGATGGGAGTGCCTCTGCGACATTTGTACAGTTGCGAGCCGTTTTATGTTCTGCCAGACAGATTTAGAGGATGGATATCATTTTTAATGGGTTGGTCGCCATTTGCGAACATTATGTAGATCGTATACACATTATAGTAGCCTGTTATTGTATCTCTGACGATTATACGAGTAGTTTCATGATACAGGACAAGACAGTAATGAGATGAACACAGGAACGGAACACATGACACTTCAAGTGTGCGGTGAGATTGCTATGGCATGGAAAGGCCATGATACAGATGTATTACCTGGCCCGGGAGAACGTGTCTGATCCCTCGAAGTTTTTCTTCTCTTCATCACATATCTCACTTCCACTGTTAGATGGTAGTGCGCGAGTTGGATCTATGACATCTCCTCAGATTGATGGTATCGAAGGTTCACAAAAAATGACAGAAAATCACAATGGGCAATCGCTACTCTCCCATAGGTAGACCAACAGAGGAAGGCAGTCGGAAGGCGATAACTAAGCACAAGTCATTCATCTCATCTTCTCCGACTATGAGCTCATTCTCTCGTGCGTCATGCAAGTGTTGTCCCGCAATTCGCAATGTTGGTCATCGGCTCGCCCGCACCCTTAAAGTCAGCAATCCTCTGGCCGAAATCGGTTGATTGGGTATGCAGTTTTTCGTAAATTGTATTGTCCATTTTCATATATCCAGTGCTGAATCACAACAGCAAGGATTTGGGAAAGGCTGACGATGTCGATCGGTGCGGCGTCCGAGTGGGATGGAACAATTCACGTTCGCTGGAACTTGGGACCTTTGCAACTCTGGTAGCGATATGGAGGTGGCGGAGAGAGGAAATTAGGCAAGCACATATGGTTGTTAGATTGCCTGTGAAAAAGATAGACTCAGTTAATGGTACAACGGTTGAGAATATGAATGGATCAAGTTGAGATGGTACTACCGGCGGATAAAGATCATAACGAGAAATATTTTGGAAGGACAAGTTGAATGCGTAGTAGCAGCGGGAGTCATAGCGTGACATTGAGTGCGGGATTAGTTATGTGCAAGATTAGTTGACCTGGGGGGGGGACCTCATTGCCAGTGACTCGGAATGCCTCCCTGATTCAGATACTCGGTGCACTGGCTATCATAGTACTCCCAATTCGCAAAGCTGACCATATATTGGGTTCAACGGTTCAATGTTTGTGGATTGAACTCGGAAATCGTATTTCTTCCTGTAAGGTCTGCTCAAGGGAGATTACTGCAACATTAGATGAGGAGAACCAAAGGTTTCTGATCACGTGCAACTAATTTCACTGACCGATCAACTCTTGACGACTTCATCTTCCTCAGGTGAGTGTTGCCTTTATGTGTACCCGACATCTCGGTGATTCAGTGGGTATCTTTCTCCAAGTTGTAGGGGTGCGTGCATCGTGCGTTTTATGCTGCTTCACTGCATTTACTTGCCTCGTGTTTTGTAGTGAATATCAATATCATCTACTCTGCAAGCTACTACATGATGGAACGTCACACCCCGCATACGTCGCTGCCCTGGTCATGAAACCGGCGTACATTTGACCCTACTATCACCCCGGTCATCATTTCAATTCCTAATGTGCACATAGACGCGTATTACGGCCAAAGTCATATCTCTCCTCCCAAACCGCTAATTGTTCTGCAATGGAGGACGTTCAAGGCCCATTGTATCTCGGATCGCACATCACCGTTAGTAAATTCTCGTCAACCTTGATCTCCACGAGACTTATAATATCGTTCGGAATCATAGCATATCTTTATGTCTAATCACCGATACGATATCTCAGCATGACAAAGTGGACGATCGACTCGATGAGTCAGACCTAGGAGGTGATGATGACGAGTTGACCGGTGGCAAAGGAAGGACGGAAGGGGCGGTGGATTCGTGAACGAGAAACGGGGTATTAGGCTGGACGACGTCAGTTTATGGTTTTTGCCTTGTATCCAGGTCTGTCCTTCACTCATTTATCTTCTTGTCTGTTGCTTGGCTATGTTAGTGTTCGCATGCACTTCCATATTCCCTGACACGACATTAAAGGACACTTGGTTACTACTGCAAATTGCTTTGGAGATATCCCTCAGTGTCCCCCGAGTCGCATAACAATTTATCTTTCTTGGTTCCAAAGCAGAGTTTTACTTTATGATATGATGCCCCGCTCATGCTGCAGTAAGGCAATTTGACATTGATATGCTGACATCCTGCCCCCGTCTGTCTGTATCACCCGCATGGTACATATTTCTTATCACGTTCCTGTTCCAGTTGTCTCGCTATGCATGGGTACGCAAATTTGGCAGGTCATTCTGGACGAACAACCCACGCCAAACTACACTGATTTTGATGCCCCCATTGAAGATGCTCGGTGCAGCATGAACTTGATTTACCCGGGGGAATTATTCTGATTTCGCGGTGCGTCTACTGTCACTAAGTTAGTCGCGATTCTTGCGTAGTTTCCCCTAGACCACGTAGATTGACTCATCATTTCGAACACGATGTTGCTTGCACCATCCTTGGGCAGGAGATATTTCAGGACAATTGACAAACATTCATTACTCTGCCCTACGGCACGAACGAGTTTAACACTATGATGTCAACATGGAATACACTTGATTTTCTTCCCTGCGACTTGTTGTGGGCAGTCCATGTCGTTCATGTCATGGTACACCTGCCTAGTCATTAAACTGCTCTGGGTAAATGGTACGAGACACCAGAAAGATACAACTTGATGTACAATGGTTCTTTGCTGAATATCATGATCTACATAACATCCGTAAATGGGGACTGGCCCTCCAAAAATAACAGCCATCCTTTGAATCTATCCGGTAAAGTATCGAACTGAAAGCAGCTGTACAAATGCTGTGGAGGCACTCCCATCTCAAAGCACAAAGACGCTGTCTCCTTGAAGCAATGTGTGGCTAGAGCAAAGTCACTACGCGCAAATGCAATCTCCCCCAGTCCACGCATGCCGAATGCCTTATACACTAGATTGCCTTGCACGTCGCAGGCTTCGATCGTGGTGGCGAAATAAGTCTCGGCACTGCTGCACTCGCCTGCGATGAGCTCGATGCATGCCGAACCGTAAGATTGGTGGAGGAATAGGCGCGCATTACGCAGCGCAAAGATTTGGGAGAGTTCTGAGGCTTTCTGGATGAGCTCCCTCGCAAGGTCATAATTCCCTTGCTTGCTCGCAAGAACAGCCTTTCGCACGGTGTACCAAAGGACATCCTGCGAATATGGTCCCTCGCAAATGCCCACGAGCATCTGCAGGGTATCCATTGCGTCAGATAACCTGCCTTGACAAAATGCTATTTGTGCAAGCCCCTCAAATGCATTCCTGCGGTCGATGCGATGTCCGGTGCTTGCGTATTGCAGGATAAGGCCTCCTAAGTGGGTGTGCACCTGGACAACGTCTCCCCCATAATTAAGTTTGGCCCGCCAGTGCCAGACTTTGGATGGAAAGCCCCAGACATGATCTTCTGCGGACTTCACAAATAATTCGTCCGCAGGTGCTGTGAATGTGTACATCCGGGCTATATCCAAGAAATACCAAGCTCGGGCTTTCACTGTGTTGCTTAGGGACTCCCAAGAGTCAGAGTGCTGAAGACCCTCTAAGAGATTCTGGGACTGAATAAAGCGACCTTGACATCTAAGGAAGTCTGCACGCTTTATAAGACAATTCCCCATGCTCTCGGGGTCGCCAGCGGTGAGGTAGAGCTCCTCGGCAGCTTGAAGGGTCTGTGATGCTTCGACGAGCTGAGAAAGTGCGTTGTAGAGCTGCGCGAGACTTAACAAGCAGCGTGCTTTTAGCTTCCACGTGGAAGAGTTTTCGACGATGTTGGAAATAGCAGAGATAAGGGTAGTTGGGCGAGGGAGATGCTGCTGCAAACACTGCAAAAACCGCCAACAAATGTCATGGGTATCATCCATGTTATCTGGGACATAGGCAAGGTTGAAAGCAACTACGTGCTCGATGTTAAGGTGATCCGAGATAACGATATCAGCATGATCATCTCGTTTGCTCGAACACAGTCGGATAGTGCGATAGTAGAAACTGCGCATATCTTGCAAACACGTGGAATCAGGTGCTTGCAATGCATCTCGCATGTAATGCCGAATGGGTGCGAGCACCTTGATGAAGTTATCTTGACGATAAACGAGTGATTGCATGCATAGGATATCGCATATAGTGTCGACTTGTGGAAGCGATGGTAACAAAGCACGAGCCAGGCTCTCATTGAGACCTTGAGGCAAGAATGCGATGATGGCTAAAACACGACAACCATCTTCGCCGAGATTCTGGACCGATGGCGAGCTGAGCGACAGCTGCATGGTGTCGGACAAGCTTTGCAGCTTCCCTCTGCGGCCGTCGAGTACCTTGCTGTGCCGATCGTTCCATCTCTTGAGCAGCGTGATTGGAGACCAGCCATTTTGTTGCGCAGCGTTTGCGAGTATGTTGATGGAGAGGGGATGAAAATCCAATTCTTTGAGCAGGCCTTTTATGTCTTCTTCGGCTTCGCTACGACTGGTATGGTGATAAATTCGAAAGAATACTGCTTGAGCAGAGCTCAAGTCCAGTGGTGGAATATCCTTCGTTATCCATTGCACGTTTGGTGCGTTCCTTCTACTGCGTGAAGTGAGGACAAGAATAACACCAGAGATATTAGCGATTTCAGCGATGACTGACGGTATGTCCCCGAGTGCTGGCGGTGCGCTGGCCTCTTCGAAGGTCTCAGCATTATCGAGGATAATGAGGGAGCTGGCAGAATCAAGGAAGGTAGAGATCTGGCGCACGGGGTCAGTACCAGCGATCTCTATGCCAAGGGCTCCTACGAAACGCGTCATGAAGGTTTCGAAAGTGATTGTCGAAGGATCCAAGCCATCGTAAGTCACAAAGAAGCGCCTATCAGCAAATTTGTCCATGACAAGTGGCTCGTTGATGATGGCTTTAGCTAGAGAACTCTTTCCCATGCCTCCAGGACCGATTAACGCCAAATGTTCATCATTGACGACGAGGTTCGTCAACTCTGCCACAAGATCATCGCGGCCGTACAGCATGGCAGGCCGTGATGGAGGCTTTATTTGACGATTTCTAATTGCATTTAGAGGACAGGCACACCCGCCAAAAATAACAACGTACTTTGGGGCATTAGGAACATTGCCGATGAGTTCTAAAGCCTTCTTTACCAACTTCATGTCAATCACCATGCCAGCGATCGCTTCAAACTTAGGATACAATTCAGCAGTAAAGGCGAGATGAAGTTGCACATACATACATTGAAGAGTCCGAGGACGCGATCTAAATCTTTTTCCCATACAGCGATCTTATTGCGATCAACCGTGACAGTGAAGAGCCTCCTCCAAAATCCCTGCTCCTTCGATGACGCTACATCACTGTTGATGCGGTTTACCGATCTGCACAGTGTCAACAGATTCTGACGATGGTGAAATCGGTTTGGCTTACTTGTTAAGCTGGGATAATGCATGCCCCAAGTGTCCTTGTAGATCATCTTCGGTAGCCTCCATAGTAGCACTTTCAAGAATTCCTCTGATAGTCTCGCACTTATCAGCTATCGCCTGGAAATCAGACTTGTTCTTGATTACTGACTGTGTAGATGTAAGGCTAGGTAGGGCTTCATCGATCTTTCTAAGAGTTAGGCCAACGCACTTGCGCAATAGTCAGAATGTTTGCAATTGTTCCAAGGATGCCTTTCGCGAGATCGATAGGCACAAGGTCTTTGGTAGTGTTGATGGCCGATATAGTGACGCTGAGTGGGTGGCTCATGCTGTCATCCTGCAACTCTTTGGTTTTGGCAGGAGCGGGTTGTTTTGAGCCCTTCTTCGATAAATCAGAAATACCGTGACGGTGGTGACACCTAGAGATGTGCCTTCTCACCCTTGATTTTTTGGACCTGCCGGGTTCTGCTTTCGTTGTTTTGGATGGCATCGCCTGGGTTCGTGCGGTGGTTCCGATTGCAACTTGAATGGGTTTCGGTTACCAAACGAGCGCTTCCACCTATCTCAAGATAGAGAGTGAGAAACTGCGCAGCATGACAGCGCAGGCTGCTGGTGTCAGACGTCTATGAGTCATATCGAGAGACCGAATTCGAGTCAGATTTAAAGTCTTACACCCCCAACATTTAATTATTGTATTTAATTTCCGGACACCAAGCGGCAATTCAACTCTCCCCCGACCAACCACGCAAAACGCTCAGCCCACGTCTTCCAATTTGAAAAACTTACAAGGATCATCGCGCTGCACTTGGATGAGGTCGCAATTCTTCGACGATGCCATGATCAACATTGCATACGAGCGTGAGCTCGGATCGTATAACTTTGCATCGATGGCGTCTAGTCATTCTAGAGTGTCAGCAGCTAAAAAGACGACAGGTCGCATTCGCAAGGAGAGCTTTAAACCAAGGTCGAGTATCGATGGCAGTAGTAGGGTGCTGTAGGATGGAAGAGCGGGTCCCGAGGATGAGCGTTGCAGAGGATGACGGATGCTGAGTATGACTTCCTGCGATGTTTTCTGCCTCTAGTTTTATTTCTGACGAGCTTTTGATGACCACTTTAGTGTTAAAGCGCGACAAGCTTGACGGTCTAAACTTATGTTATTTGTGTAGCTATGAACTATGTATGCCTTTTTATACTCGACGAAGGCTTTGTTGGTAATTTTCTTTTCGTCCTCGTTATGAATCATGCATGCATTCCATCTTCAACTATCCAGTCTTTTCCTCTGTTTGGATATCCTATTATTACGGAGTTTGTGCTCCAGGGTAGTTGGTAGAAAGCTGAGTCGAGTGTGTTGTTGTCAGGAAATGACGTGCGGCGTGAAGCACTCTAGAGTCTGGTGGCACCTTTTACCCAGGAGAAGGACTTGCTGTTATGAGTGAGGAGAGCTGCAAGGGGAAGTTAATTGCGGGGGAGAGATATTAGCCGGTGAGTCACGGTATGACTGGTTAGTGGGTAAATGTGGCAATGGCCACTTGGATTCTTTTGGTATGCAGTAATTGGAACTGTCGTGTCATCTTGATAGGACCTTCCCAATGTCGAAAACGCCGAGCCATCTGATTCCAGTCAGCAACTTGTATTTTTGCCCGGCGCTCTAGATTCTAGAATAACAACCGCAACACGATTCTACTGTCACATCACCCTCTCCAATCTTCCGCTCCTCTATTGCGAGGGAAAAATCGTAATGCTTCTACAACCGGGCGAATGTAACCACGAGTAATTCAACAGCCTGCGTGAACTGAGAAGGCGACATGGTCTTCTTGGGTACACGAACTACGGGAAGAGAGTGTGCAAAGGTGAGAACCAGGGGGAGTTGCTGGAGACAGTCTTCGATCGAATTCCGAAGTATGCGTACAAAGTTTTTTGATCACGTGCAGCTGTCAATACTGCGTCAAGACTTTGACTTGTCTAGCTTACTCGACCTTGATTTAGGTCGTAAATTTTGAAAACCCAGCACTAGCTATGGTACTTGTATGTGCATAACCAGCTACTGGAAAGCTAGGCTGTATCAGCCTCTCCCACCAACCACATTTGCCACTTCTACCTTGCACGAGGTGCGGCAGCTCTCACCAGAGTTTTCACAGCTGTGACCTCACAGACCTTGCAGACGTTTAAACCCAAGATTATACAGAGTACAAATGTTCTTGGACCTTGACCCTATCAGCCCACGAATTTCAAGTCCATCGCTTCATACGCGTGAATCG
This sequence comes from Suillus americanus, assembly GCA_016695465.1. NCBI lineage: Eukaryota > Fungi > Basidiomycota > Agaricomycetes > Boletales > Suillaceae > Suillus > Suillus americanus. The sequence goes on along the minus strand of MU177945.1, from coordinate 103,610 downwards.
AGGCTCCAATGACACCAACTATCGGTTGTGTAAGTTCATATCTGGTAAAATCAAGTTAATCAATGTCCTGCTGATTCCCGTATCAAGTTCATTCAGCATTCGATCCACGGGCCCTATCACATCCTAACTATCTCTGGGACAGCCTTCACGGAACAACATGTATTCTATATCCACCGCCTTGTATCCCTAAATACTCGCAGCTGTTGACGACATACCTTTCATCGATTGCAACAACACAGACAAGCTCTTTTGCTGAGCGGCGGGCGTATCACATAAAAAATTAACATATTGATACCGACGCACCTGGTTACACATGGGTTGAGGGTCAGAACACGGAAACCGTGTAGGCCTTTGGCTGATTCACGCGAGCACGAAAAGGCGTCACTCAAGGCTGTGAGAGAACTACTGGACATCACCGGGTGATTTTGAGTGTGAGTTCTTGTATTGTTCTCTCGAAAACAGATCACTCACCGGAAGATATTGTCCTGGACACTTGGCTGTTATATCTCAAATCATCCTATTCATCCTCTTTCACATTGTGGTGCTGCACTGGACAATGATGTAGTACTCTCGACCTCAGCCACGACTCCAACTTGTGCATTTCCGCGTCCACCCTGTACCCGCGACTTTGACCGTTCACACCCGAGAATGAAACATGACTAGGTATTGACCTAAGATGTAGGTTTATTATGTATGATCACAGAGGCTACTCTACTAGATTTGACACCATCGAGTTTGTGGGTACATGTTTACGTGACCATGCGGACTGCCGTGCTCAGTACTGTACCATGATTTGCATGAATACTAGTATGACATGGGTGACGTGTGCGTCTAGGTGATATCATGGTCATGCCTGATGTATGACAATTATTGGCATCTACCAAGGGGTACGCTGGCGACACCTAATATCGGGGCGATTCGGAGCAGCGGAGGAAAGACTTCAACCATTACGATCTAGGCATGGCGGACCGGCTCCATGATGTGACAACGCGGTGTAACGTGCACGTTTAATGATGTGACGACTATCCCAGATCTCGAGTTCCTTCAATGAAAGTTGATCATGGAGTATGACTCATCATATCGATATGATAGACGCCCGGTAGGTTATGCATTTATGCCGTGCAGCTTCTCGCCCTCTACCCTTGCTCCACCTTGATGTTGGCAGGGTGGCTGAAACTCACTAAAATTCGAATTCACCACACAAACTCAGGCGATGTTGTTAAAAAGATCGACGGCTGAAAGAACTAGGCAACCAAAGGCAAGAAGGCCGACATCCACATTTCACCACTGTGTATCTGATTTAACATAGAACGGCCCACATGCTCAACAACCATCTGCTAAAGATAAGCAGTCCCAGGACGATAATGTGGTCCAGCTGCTAGATGCCACTATATCAGCGATCAATGCTACTAAAGACCTTGTGCCTATCGATCTGGCTAAAGGCATCCTTGGAACAATCGCGAACATTTTGACTATTGCTCAGGTGCGTTTGCCTAACTCTCAGAAAGATTGGTGAAGACCTATGTCTATACAGGCAGTGATCAAGAACAAATCCGATTTCCGAGTTATAGCTGGCAAGTGCGAGGCCATCAGGGACATCCTTGAAGGATTGACCAAGGGTGCTACCAAAGACAATCTGCCAGGATACTTGAGACATGCATTATCTGAACTCAACAAGTGAGCCGAACCAATGTTGCCATCACCAGAATCTGACAGTACTGTCCAGATCAGTAAACCACATCAATAGCGACGTAGAGTCAAAGAAGGAGCGAAAATTTTGGGAGAAGCTCTGGGCTGTTAGGATTGATCGTAACCAGATTGCTGATTGGGAGAAGGACTTAGATCGCGTCCTCGGACTCTTCCATGTATGTCTATGTAACTTCATCTCGACTCGACTGCTGAATGGCGTCCTAAGGTTGAAGTGGTCACTGGCATCGCGATCACGGTGGAGAAGCTGGCTTTGGGACCCAGGGGCAACACTCATGGGATCAATGACACCCAGTAAGTTGTCATTTCGGCAAGTGGTATAGGGCCTTAACCACAATCAGGTATCGCCCACCGGAGCCTCCATCACGGCCTTCCATGTTTTATGGTCGTGGGGATCTCGTCGCAGAGCTGACCGACCTCGTCGTCAATAATGAGCACATTGCGTTGATTGGTCCAGGAGGCATCGGAAAGAGTTCCCTTGCCAAAACTATCCTCCACGAGACAGTCATCATGCAAAAATTTGCCAATAGGCGCTACTTTGTGACGTACGATGGCATGGATCCTTCGGTCATTACATTTGAAGCTTTTGCGACTCGTTTCGCGGAAGCCCTCGGCATAGAGCTTGCCGGCGGTAATCTGATGCGGCAAATATCCACCTGTCTTCGTTCCGCTAGTGCCCTTGTTGTTCTCGACAATGCTGAGACCTTCGAAGAGGCCGATGGATCGTCAGCGCTCAAAGAAATCCCGCAAGCTATTGCTGAAATCGCAGGGATTCCAGGCGTCATTCTCATTCTCACGTCGCGTAGTAGAAGGAGCGCACCAAATGTGCCATGGATTACCAAGGACGTTCCGCCATTGGATTCAAACTCTGCTCAGGAGGCATTCTTTCAAATTTACCATCAAGCCAGTCGTCAAAATGCGGAGGGGGGAATAGCAAACCTGCTTCAGGACTTAGAATTTCATCCTCTTTCCATCAATATACTCGCAAATGCTGCGCAGCAAAACGGTTGGTCTCCAGTTATGCTGCTGGAGAGATGGAATGATTGGCATAGCAAGGTACTAAACCTCGGCGAGGGAAAGTCACAAAGCTTGTCATACACTATGCAGCTGTCACTCAGCTCACCGTCAATCCAGAATTTCGGAGAGGAGGCTCGACATGTTTTGGCTGTCATCGCCTTCTTGCCCCAGGGTCTCAACGAGGTCATGTCCAAGCGTATCTTGCCATCTACTCTGCAAATCGACACCATATGTGATGTTTTGTGGAGGCAATCTCTCGTTTATCGTCAAGACGGCTTCGTCAAAATGCTCGCACCCATCCGACATCATGTGCGAGATTCGTTGCCACCACCTGACTCCACATGTTTGCGAGAGATACGCACCTTCTACTATTGCACTATCCAACAGTGTTCGGCACAACGAGATGGTCATGCTGATATCATTATCTCGGACCACCTCAACATCGAGCATGTCATTGCTTTCGATCTCGCCCACATACCTGAAGAGACTTATCGCGCTTGCTGGGGATTTTTGGGATGCTTGACGTGGCATCTTCCTCGCCCAACTACCCTTAACCCAGCTATTTTCGACATCGTCGAGAACTTCCCCGCGCGAATGCCTAAAGCATCCTGCTTGTTGCGTCTCGGCCGTCTCTCCCAGACTCTTTCACAGATCAACGAATCCATGAAAGCCTTCCAAGCTGCTGGGGCACTCTATCTTGCCGCCAGCGATCATGGAATGGTAGCCGAATGTGCTATCGAATGTGCAGAAATATACAGATGTCAAGGCCGCTTCTTTCAATCCCAACAGTTTTTATGGGGCTTTCAACGCTCGTGGAACTATCTCAGTGAACCAATGAAAGCCATATTTTGGTATTACTTGGATAGTGCTCGAATGTACACATTCGCAACATCTGCGGACGAATTATTTGTGCAGTCCTCAGGAAATCACATCTGGGGCTTGCGGTCCAATATTTGGTACTGGCGGACCAAAATGTACTACGGAGGATACCTTGTCCAGGTGAACGCGCACTTGGAAAACCTTCTCCCACAATGTTCAAGTACTGGACATCTGTTCATCCGCAGGGACGTACTTCTGGGGCTTGCAGAGGTTGCAATGTGCCAAGGCAGGCTATCCGACGCAATGGATAACCTGCAGAAAATTGTAGAAATGTTCCAGGGACAATTTCCACATGATGTCCTTTTGTTCACCGCCTTGAAGGCCCTTGTTGCAAGCAAGCAGGGGGATCATGCCTTTGCGAGAGAGCTCATCAACCCAACCCCGGGACTACTCCAACCCTTTGCGCTGCGCACCACATGGATATCTCTCGTTAGATCTTACAGCGCTGCATGCGTCGAGCTCACTGCAGGCGCATACGACCGCGCCCAGTCTCATTTTATTGCCGCCATTGAAGGTTGCGATATCCAAGGAGATCTTATTTTCAAGGCATTCAGCAAACGGGGACTGGGGGAGATTGCCTTTGTCCGTGGTGACTTCGCGTTAGCTGCACAATGCTTCACAGAAATACGGCCTTTGTGCACTGAGATGGGAGTGCCTCTGCAACATTTGTACAGTTGTGCGCCGTTCTATATCTTGCCAGACAGATTTAGAGGGTGGTCATTCTTCTTAAATGGTTGGTCGCCATTTGCGAACATTATGTAGATCGTATACGTATAACAGCATGCCATTGTATCTCTGACGATTATACAAGTAGTTTCATCATGATATAGGACAAGACAGTGATGAGATAAACATGGGAGCGGAACGCATGACACCTCAAGTGTGTGGTGGGATTGCTATGGCAAGGGAAGGCTGTGATACAGATATTTCACCTAGAGAACGTGTCTGATCCCTCGAGGTTATTCTCTTCATCGCACATCTCATATCCACTTTTTTTTTTTAAAAAAAATCCATTTTATTGTCCTCTGGGGTCGTAGACCCTATGTTGGACATAGCCCTAAACTCGGGGGGGCTTACTCCCGCTAATCCAATGTAGGGATGTATAGTAATCTATCTTGTGTTGGGTGGGTGTACGCGTACTCCGTCGGCTTGTTGTCGGGCAAAGGCCGACGCCGATTTCGTACAAAGGGAATGGTGTAGATTATAAGTTGCTTGAGGAGTGTATTTGACGGGTTTTGCGCGTGTCTTGTCTTAACGCGGTTTAGGTTCTGGGACCGTCTTTTGGATGATTCCTCCTTTTGCTTCTCTTCTTCTACTGGGTGACCAGCGCTGGCGTTCCCTTTCGTCTCGGAGTTTTGATTGTTTGAGGTGTCTGCTTATGTGCGTATTTTCTGTTACAATATGGGACGTACTTAAGTCATGTACACTTTATACAGTCGGGATCTCACCGAATGTGGGCTTGAATCTTCCTGTGCTGTTGATGTAACGCATCAGTGGGCTAATTGCGTCCTCAGATGTTAGCAGGTAAGTAAGGGAGCTTGCTTTGCGGCGTAGGGCATTAGAGAGGATATGACGTTCTCTTGCGTATTGGCGACAGTCGAAGAGGAAGTGTGGGACGCTTTATATCATCTCCGGGCAGAATGGACAGTGGGGTGAATCAGTTTTCCCTATGCGATGCGGATGCTGGTTGAGGGGGGAGTGGTTGGTTCGTAGCTGGGTGATGATGCTGGTCTGGCGTCTAGGGAGGGTGGCGACAAGTTTGATGAACTTGTTGGATGGCATGCTGGGGTCTATGGCTGATGAGCGCGTATAGCGTGGTGACTTTTTACATGTGTCAGCCCATTTCTCGTTCAGGTCTGATTGGTGCCATTGTTTCAGAGCCGAGATGCTGTCCGGAAGTTTGTCAACGTGGAGGAATGATGGTAGGCATTATCGTGGGCTTGACTTTCCTTCTTCTTCTGCCGCTTCCTTGGCTGCTGTTCATATCCACTTTTCGATGGTAGTGCGCGAGCTGGATCTGCGATATCTCCTCAGATTGAAAGTTCACAGAAAAAGGATGACAGAAACTCACAATGTGCAATTGCTAGTCTCCCATAGGTAGACCGATACAGGACGATAGTTGGAAGGTGATAACTACGCACAAGTCATTCATCTCACCTTCTCCAACCGTGAGCTCATTCTCTCGTGCGTCGTGTAGGCGTTGTACCGCAATTTGCAATGTTGGACATCGGCTCGTTCACACCCTTAAAGTCGAAAATGCTCCAGCCTAAACTAGTCGAATGGGCACGCAGTTCTTCGTAAATTGTATTGCCCAGGTTCATATTTCCAGTGTTGGTTCACCACTGCAAGGACTTTGGAAAGTTTCAGGAAACTAGCCTTGCGATGAGGAGTCAAGTCGATCGGTGCGGTAAATGATTCGAATGGGACGGAACAATTCATGTTTGTCGGAGCTCGGGAGCTCTGCAACTCTAGCAGCGATATGGAGGTAGCAGGAGGATGACAATAGGAAAAGCACGTCAGATTGCCCGCGTGAGATATAGAATGGCACGATGGTTGAGAATAGGAATGGATCCTTGGAGTTCAAGTTGAGATGGTGCTACCGGCAGATGAAGATTGCAGCGAGGAATATGTTGGAAGAGCAAGTTGAATGCGCAACTGCTACGTAGCAGCCGAAGTGGTGGCGTGACATCGAGTCGATTTGGCAGGTCGAAGAATCGAGCCGAAAAGACCTGGGCGGTTCATTAGTGACCAATGGCTCGGAATGCCCCCTGAATTAGATACTCGGTGCACTAGCTAATACTTAGTACTCCCAATTTGCGAAGCTGAAATATTCAGTTCAATTTTGTTCGTAGATTGAACGAAATCGAATTTCTTCGTGTAAGGTCTGCTCAAACTAGGCTACTAAGCTTCTTGAGGGCGACAATATTAATGTTAGAGACGATGGGGAGAACCAAAAGTTTATGATCACGTGCAGCTAATTTCACTTGCGCGAACACGGTCATCCGGACTCCAGTACTGAGTCCCAACCGGGGCCAAGGGACAACCAATTTGCGAAGCAAAATGCATTCTACGCTGCCAGACGATCAAACATCCTCCACTTCATTTCCCTAAATAATTGAGGTTCAAACTATCAACAATATATTTCCTTGCCTCGTCCCAACAATCCGACTGCATCACGGACCGCAATAATCTATCATAAGGCTCAATAGGCTCAAGACCGCTGAAAGTTGAGATCTAGAGTTGATGTCACCCATGATAGACGCTGGCATGTTGTCATTTATGCTGTGCACTTTCTCGCCCTCTGGTTACTTGAAGCAGGTAGAAGGACTTATGACTGAAACTCAGAACCCACCACATGCATCCACTGGCGGGCGATGAAGCCGAAAGTAAGAAGTTCCAAAAAGCCAAGAAGACACAAATCTCAGTGTCAGCGCTGTATATTTGATCTGACATGGAACGGTCCAAACGATGCGGAACCCTCTTTTGTTTGTGGCCTAAGGGCGTTCACCATTTACAATTCATCACCATGATGAAGTCTGCGATATGCAAGCCAGCCTGACGTTTCAGGCATACAGAACATTCAACACGTGGACTGGGGGAGGTTGCTTTTACGCGTGGAAACTTTGCTTTGGCCGCAGAGCGCTTCTCGGAGACAAGGTCTTTGTGCACTGAGATGGGAGTGCCTCCCCAGCGTTTGTACAGTTGCTCGCTTTACTAGACAAATTCGAAGGATGGGCGTTGTTTTTGGAGGGCCAGTCCCCATTTGCGGATGTAATGTAGATCATGATATTCAGTAAAGAACCGCTGTACACCAAGTTGTATCTTTCTTGTGTGTATTATGATTTACCCAGAGCAACTTAACGATCATATCCATGCTACGACATGAACGACATGGACCATCCACACGAGGTCGCAGGGAAAGAAAATTCCTTCAAGTGAGTTCCATGTTGATATTACAGCGTGTTGAGCTCACTCTTGCTTTAGCGCAACGTTCACCAACACCCCGAATCCCGCATCCATCTGCCAAAGACACAACTACTAGCTTCGGCTGCCTGTTCAAGGATGGCGCAGGCAACATCGTGTTCGAAATGATAAAACAATCTACATGGTCCAGGTGAAATCATGAATAACTTATAACTATAGCAGACGCACCCCAAAATCGGAATAATTCCCCCAGGTAAGTCAAGTTTATGCTGCGTCGAGCGTCTTCAATGGGGGCGGTGCGATCAGTGAAAGTTGGGCGTGGATTTTTCGTCCAGAATGTCGTGGAAATTTTGCGCACTCGTGCATGGCGAGATGTCTGGAGCAGGAACGTGATAAGAAATATGTACCATGCGGTTGGTACGGACAGACGGGGGCAGAATGTCAGCATATCAGCGTCAAATTGCCTTGCTGTAGAATGAGCAGAGTATTATAGTATCTGAAAGTGAAAATCTGCTCTGGGACTAGAAAAGATAAGCTGTCATACGACACTGAAGGATATCTCCGAAGCGATTGGCAGTAGTGCTCAGTGTCCTTTCAAGTTGTGTCAGGAAACATGGACTCAAGCGCGCGCAAACACTGACATGGCTAAGTAACAGACAAGAAAACAAATGATTGAAGAACAGACCCGGATACGAGCCAGAAAACCCTTGAAACCATAGACTGACTTTGTCCAGCCTCCCACCCCGTCGTTCGTTCATGAATCAGCCGCCCCTTCCGTTCTTCCGTTGCTACCTGTCAATCCGTCATCATCACCCACCGATCTGACTCATTGGGTCGATCGTCCACTTCGAGATGCCAAGACTTCGTGTCAGTGATGATTAAATGTAAGGTATGCTACCCTTGATCCCTAACGACATTATCAGTCTCATGGAGATCAGGTTTGATGAGAATGTACTAACAGTAATTTAGGATATGAAATACAATGGGCCTTGAAAGTCCTCCGTTGCAGAGCCGGTAGTGGTTTGGGAGTCAAGACATGATTTCAGCCGTAGTGTGCGTCTACATGCATATTAGGAATTGAAATGATAACCAAAGTGATAGTATCGTACATTAGATGTATACTGGTTTCTTGACCAGGGCAGCGTCGCAGCAACGTATGCGAGACGTGATGTTCCATAATGTAGTAGCCTGCAGAGTAGATGATTTTCGCAACAAAACGAGGCAATTCAATGTAGCGAAGCAGTAAAATAATACACGACACACGCACCTCTGCGGCTTAGAGAACGATACCCATAATTCCACCTCCACTGTGCGCACCACCACTGACCTCCAAGAATCACACTCCTGGGAGAATTTGGAGGTCATGAGAGCTATGTAAATATTTGCAGTCGCAGTTCTCCTCGATCGATGATAAACGACGAATAGTCAGAAGGTTGGACTACATGACATTTTATCTGTGGGACTTGAAGGCAGGTGTGGTGATGGAGAAGATGAAGGGGAATAAGGGAGCATGGGGGTGGACTCACTGTTATGACTTGGGAGAGGTGCCCCGAGGGAGAAATACGAGCCTCAAGATGTAGCAATAGCAAAGTCTTCTGTGTACGGGTGAAAGGATGTCGATAGTGTTACAATGTGCTACTGCCAGGGCCTAAGATCGGGGACTCGGATCTGCTGGCGAAGCCACTCAATGATCCGATCAGACTTCGTTTAATCATTTTGGGCAAACAACTTGAACGAATGCTAAACTGAATAATGTTAGATTCCATAATCCAAGATCTGCTCAAGGGAAACTAGGCTGGCTCCTGGAGCTCTGGAGCCTCACTACGGTGGAGCGGTGCATCCGCGACAGTGTGCCTGCGTGTCGCGAGCAAGGCAAAGTGGTGAAAGGGCACTACGCTACGACAAAGCCCGAAGGACACTGAGTGGCTGACTAAGCTACGTAGGTGAACCTTCCATTGACAGGTCATGTGTTCCGTCACTGGACTGGACAAATATTGATGTCATCGACGGGGCGTAATTACACGTTGGTGCTGTGCAGTTCTTCACCCTGAGGTCTTGTTTGACGACTGAACCCCACCTCCATCACACAAACACAGGCGATGTTATCCAAAAAGCCGAAGGCTGGAATGTCCAGACAACTAAAGGCAAGAATGTGGCACATATTTATGTTTCGTATATCTCATCTAACATAATAGAGCGGCCCGCAAGCTAAGCAACCCTCTTCTCAAACCAAGCAGTCCCAGAACGATAGCGTATCTCAACTTCTGGGCGTCACTATAGCCGCCATCAACACTACGAAAGATCTTGTTCCTATCGCGCTTGCCCAAGGCATCCTCGCAACAATTGCAAACTTTCTGACTATTGCGCAGGTGTGTTGGCCTACCTCTCAGAAAGATTAGTGAAGCTCTATCTCTATATACATTGCCACAGTCCGCGGTCAAGAACAAGTCCGATTTCCAGGCGATAGCCGACAAGTGTGAGACTATCAGGGATATCCTTAAAAGAGCGACCAAGGATGCTACTGAAGATGATCTACGAAGATACTTGGGGCATGCGCTATCTCAGCTTAACAAGTGAGCCGAACCAAGTTCACTATCGCTGGAAACTAAACTTCAATCAGATCAGTTAACCGCATGAATAGTGAAGCAGCCTCAAAGACAGAGCAAAGGTTTTGGCAGAGGTTCTTCTCTGCCACAATTGATAGCAACCAGATCGCTGAATGGGAAAAGGACTTGGATCGCGTCATCGCACTCTTCAATGTATGTCTGTACAGTTCCATCTCGAATTTGCTGCTGAATGGTGTCTCAAGTTTGAAGCAACTGTTCGTATTGCAACAGGTGTAGAGAAGCTCGTTTTGGGACTCAGTACTACTAGTGTTAATGTTCTAAAGTAAGTTGTGATTTTAGGCAGGTTGTGCATGGCCTCTAAATGAAATCAGGTATCGTCCAACAGAGCCTCCATCACGGCCTGCCATGCTGTACGGCCGCGACGGCCTTGTGGCAGAGTTGACGAACCTTGTCATCAATGATGAGCATTTGGCGTTGATCGGCCCTGGGGGCATGGGAAAGAGTTCTGTGGCTAAAGCCATCATCAACGAGCCGCTCGTTGTGGAGAAATTTGCTGATCGGCGCTTCTTTGTGACATACGATGACCTAGATCATTCGACCATCACATTCAGAACCTTTATGACTCGTTTTGCGAGAGCCCTTGGCATAGAGATCGCCGGCTCTGATACTGTGCGCCAAATATCTACCTTTCTCCGTTCTGCCAGCGCCCTCGTTGTCCTCGATAATGCCGAGACCTTCGAAGAGGCCAGTGCATCGTTGGTGCTCGGAGACATACCGCAGGCCATCGCTGAAATGGCTAGCATCCCTGGCGTCATTCTGATTCTCACGTCACGTAGTAGAAGGAATGCACCAAACGTGCAATGGATTACCAAGGATATTCCACCACTGGACTTGAGCTCTGCTCAAGCAGCGTTCTTTCAAATTTATCACCACGCCAGTCGTAGCGATGCCGAAGAAGACATCAGAGGCCTGTTGAAGGAGTTAGATTGTCACCCCCTTTCTATCAACATACTTGCAAACGCTGCCCAACAAAATGGCTGGTCTCCAACCACGCTGCTCAAGAGGTGGAATCATCGACACAGCAAGGTGCTCGACAGCGGTAAGGGGAAGCTGCAAAGCTTGTCCGACACCATGCAGCTGTCGCTCAGCTCGCCGTCGGTCCAGAATCTTGGCGAAGGTGGTCTTTGTGCTTTAGCCATCATCGCCTTCTTGCCCCAGGGTCTGAACGAGAACCTGGCTAGTGATTTGTTGCCATCGCTTCCGCAAGTGGACGCCATATGCGATGTTCTCTGCATGCAATCACTCGTTTATCGTCAGGACAACTTCCTCAAGGTGCTCGCGCCTATTCGGCATTACGTAGGAGATTCATTGCGAGCACCTGACTCCGCGTGTTTGCCAGAAATACGTGCCTTCTACTATAACACTGTCGACTCCTGTTCGGCAGAACGCGATCAGTATGCTGATATCATTATCTCGGATCACCTTAACATCGAGCATGTAGTTGCTTCCAACCTTGCCAATATCCTGGATGACGCGGAAGAGACCTATAACGCTTGCTGGCAGTTTTTGTTGTGTTTGGAGAGACATCTCCCTCGCCCGACTACCCTTACTCCTGCTATTTCCAACATCATCGAGAACTCGTCTACGTGGACGCTAAAAGCACGTTGCTTGTCAAATCTCGCACGGCTCTACCAAACGCTTTCTCAGCATGCTGAAGCAATACTGGCCTTTCAAGCAGCCGAGGCGCTCTACCTCACTGCCGGCGACCCTGAGGGCATGGGGAATTGTCTTATAACACGCGCAGACTTGCTGAGATGTCAAGGTCGCTTTATTCAGTCCCGAAATCTCCTAGATGATCTTCAGCACTCCAACTCTTGGGAGTCTCTCAGCGAAACAATGAAAGCCCGAGCTTGGTATGTCTTGGATACGGCCCAGATGTACACATTCACAGTATCTGCAGACGATTTGTTTGTGATGTCCTCGGATGATTACCTCTTGGGCTTGCAGTCCAAGATTTTGCACTGTCTGGCCAAATTTTATCATGGAGGAGACGCTGTGCAGGTGCACACCCACTTAGAAGACCTGTTCGTACAATATGCAGGTTCTGGAAATGCCAGAGCCCTCGAAGACATACTTCAGGGGCTTGCAGAAGTTGCATCTTGCGAAGGCAGGTTATCTGAAGCAATGGATATCCTGCAAAAAATCGTAGAGATGGATGGACAGTCAGCAGAAGGTGCCCTCTGGTCTATCGTGTGGAAGGCTCATGTTGTTAGCAAGCAAGGGGATTATAACCTGGCGAGGGAGCTCATCCGTACAGCCTCGGAACCCTTCCAATTCTTTGCACTGCGCAGTGCACGTACATTCATCCACAAATCTTACGGCTCGGCATGCATCGAGCTCACCGCAGGCGAGTGGGACAGGGCCGAGTCTTATTTCACCGCCACGATCGAAGCCTGCGACATACAAAGCAATCTGATGCTCAAGGCATTCAGCATACGAGGTCTGGGGGAGATTGCATTTGCGCATAATAATTTTGCTCTAGCCATACAGCGTTTCGAAGAGACACGATCATTTTGCGCTGAGATGGGAGTGCCTCCCCAGTATCTGTACAGTTGCGGGCCATTTTATAATTTACAGGACAAATTCAAAGGATGGACATTATTCTTGGGGGGTCTGTTGCCACTTATGAACGATACCAGGTAGATCGTACACGCTAGCCTGCAGTTGTATTTCACGAACAGTTTCATCGTCACTGTATTATATCCATGGCAAGGAAGTAATGAGATAAATACAAGATTCACTACGGCAAGGCTTTGAAGATCTCGTGTTAGTCCTAGATTCTAGGTGTGCTTGACTGCTCAAACTTCTCTGCTTCACAAATCACACTCTCTTTCAGTAAGCCATCTGTATCTGCATCAGGGACATTTTAGATTGAACGTGGACGAAGAGAGCGATACAATCTCACACCGCCAACCGCCACAAAGCTATTCCGTTCGCCGTCTCCGGCAGCGAGGTCCTGTCGATGTCTGTGCGAGTACAAGCTGATCACATGTTCTAGGTCCTCTTCATGCCCTTGGATCACTACGTCGTTTTCCTGCAATTCGCAAAATTAGTTGTTGGTTCGCCTACCTAGAGGTCACCAACGATCCTCGAGCTGGTTGGATGTGCACTTCGCACCATCTTTTGGTCTCGTTCAGTTCCTCATGAATTGTATCCTCCACGTTCGAATCCTTAGCATTGGTTCGCCACAGCACGGATTTAGGGTGTATATAACAATCCTTGTGGTGAGGAGTCGAGTAGACCGTATATTTGATCTGTCATAGAACAGCCCAAACGTTACAGAGCTGTCTTTTGTTTGTGGAAGTGCGTTCACCATTTACGAGCGTTAATATATAAATGATATACGGTAGGCTGTAGGCTCCAGTTGAACAATAGTATCGCGTAGGCAAACCATGTGTACTGCCAAATACTACCCTTAAACCTTTGTAGAGTATGGGACAGCCCTAGTATGTGCGACTCCTACTTCTTGTTGAGCTCCTCTCCCCTTTTATGAAGTTCTTCATGACTCTACAAACAGCTATGAGCAAGGGTATGATGTTCGAAATGCATCTTAACGAACCAATGGGGCTTCGAGGCTATTGACGATGTCCTTGCTAGGCACATGCGGGTCTCGAGCATGGTAGGCGTGAAACTCGGGCTTGCTGGTCAAACCCGCATCACACCTGGGCCGCCCGACTAAGTCTGCCGGGTCATTGGATTTCTAGATCAAATAATCAGCAAAACTATAGCTAAAAAGCGAAAGCGGCTGCGTACGGCGGGGTGAGGCAGGATGTTGAATTGCTCCTGCTGTCCCTGTTGGTGACTGGGTGAAGTTGTGGTATCTTTCGTTTTTTGAGACATTTGTTACAGGTAGCAGTGGGCTATGGTAGTAGTTATGAAGAAGGAGCGCAGTGCCGCAGCACTTGGGTGCTCCCCTATATACGCACCTGCGGAGCCAATCATACGGATGACATCATTCCACACGTGACAATTCAAACAATCCTGGTTGACATTAGCAATTGCAATATTGAACGTTGAACAAGCAACTCTTTCTGCGCATCGAGTCACTTGAGCAAAGAAAGAAAGACAATAGTAAGTAGAATGCTGAAGTATATTTATTGTACAGGACGCATTCCACATCACTTCGATAGCATCATCTTTCAAAAGAAAGGTCAGGTTTCTGAAACTGAAATACCATGAACGAAATACTAACCTTCACAAATTCTGAACCGATGCGACACAATTGACACATGAGTACCAATAAGTACGATACAAAAAAGGAGACGAACCGTCGTAATTGATCTGGCCATCGCCATCGACGTCTGCTTCACGAATCATTTCGTCGACCTCAGCGTCAGTCAATTTCTCGCCTAGAAATGGCATTGATTAATAATTGATATCTGATCATCGCCAGTGACTGACCCAGGTTCGTCATGACATGTCTCAGCTCAGCAGCATTGATATAGCCGTTCCCGTCCTTATCAAACACTTTGAATGCCTCTTTAATCTCTTCCTCACTATCGGTGTCGCGCATTTTGCGCGCCATCATTGTAAGGAACTCTGGGAAGTCGATGGTACCGTTCCCATCAGCGTCGACCTCGTTGATCATATCCTGTAGCTCTGCTTCGGTAGGATTTTGACCTAGTGAGCGCATCACAGTGCCGAGCTCCTTGGTAGTGATCGTGCCATCGCCATCTACATCGCTTCGGATCAGGTGAAGTAATAACCAACATCACGTCTTCCATACCTTTGTCGAACAAAGAAAAAGCTTCCTTGAATTCTGTGGAGGGTAAATGAGCGCTGGGATCAGTGACAACACCAGCGACGATTTCTCACCAGCTATCTGTTCTATAAAATCGCACAAGAGAAACAAAGCATATCAGCACAGGCCTCCCACCAAGAGAGTATTCACACCTTCAGACTGTGGGTCGTTCCCAGATCAATATTAATCAATACCCATCTGAAGCCCACACGTGACATCGCGACTCACCAATTGATCCGCCATATTCTAGAAAGTCTCTATAGAAAGCCTTGTTGGCTATAAGGGAATACAATGATTTGGCAAAGAGGATGACGGGGGTCGATGATTGTCGATGAGCAGAGCAAAGCACGGCTTTGCATTTGGCCAAAGATCATGTCTCATCGGCAATCGCCACTGCCAAATCAGGCTAACTATCCCAGCCCTGCCCAGACATCAAATATTGTTACAGCTTTGATTTCGCACGCAGCACAGCTGCAACAGACTGACCAGGGGTACCAAAAGATCAAACGATGGGGGAACTGCGAGGCACATCTAAGAGAGTCTAGTTTTCCGGTCATAACAGTCATTCATATGTGTATTAGGAGTCGGGAACTCATGATTCCTTTCCAGTTATTTGCGGAGCTTCGTTTACCTACTGTGCTTCTCATGGCCTCGCTTTATTGCATAAAGGTAAATCCTAATTATGAATGATGTGTAAGAACGTGATTGAAAATAAGTAGCGATACTAGTCCCAGTCATCATCCTCGTCCTCTTCATCACTATCACCAAGCCTCTTGTTCCTTTCTAGCAAAGCAGCAGCTAACGCGGCGGTCAGATTGCCGCCTGCACCACTACCACTAGATTCTTCAGCACCAGATGCGGGGGGAGGAGAGGGCGTTGACTGAGGACCACCTGTCTTCCGTAAATTTGACACACTCTGTCCACGAATGGATGCAAGTAGGTCTGCGCGACCAGGCTGTGGGGAAGCGGGTGATGCCATTGTGCTTCCTTCCCCATTTGAGAGTGCTGGTGGTGGCGGCGGCGGCGGCGCTCCTGCAGGCGGAGGAGGAGGCGGAGGAGGGGGTGGAGGAGCATTCCCAGATGAAGGTAGCGGAGGGGGTGGGGGTGGGGGAGGAGGAGGAGGAGGAGCATTCCCAGATGAAGGTAGCGAAGGGGGTGGTGGTGGTGGTGGAGGAGGAGGAGGAGGAGGAGGATGAGGAGAATCCTCATATGAAGGTGGTGGGGGTGGCGAAGCATTGACAGGTGGTCGCGCAGGAGGAGAAGCACTGACCGGTGGTCGTGCAGGAGGAGCACTAACCGGTGGTCGTGCAGGAGGAGCACTAAATGATGGTCGTACAGGAGGCGGTGGTGGGAGAGCAGTGCTCGCAGGACGAACTGGCGGTGGAGGCGGTCCTGAAGATCTTACTGGTTGTGGCGCGGGTACAGGAGCGGCTCGGTGTGGTAGTTGCGGCGGCGGTGGCGGAGCAGCCCAAGTGGGATGGGATGACGGGGGTGCTGCTGCAGGGGGAAGAGATGGCGCAGTAGAGACTGGACGTGATGGAGGTGTAGGAGTATGGAGAGCATGTGCAGAATCGCCGTTGACTGATGATGCAACACTATCCTGCTGCGTGTGCCCCCTATTTCTAGGCGCAGGTAAGGGCGGTGGTTGCCTCTTCTTGATAGGCTGGGGTTTATTTTGTGCATCACGGAGAAAGTCTTTTATGAAATCCATATCCTGGTTAATGACCTCGCGACTAACACCTGAACCCTCCAGCTCGTTCAGAAAGGCGGTCCATGATGGATCAATGTTAGTAGAGTTGAAACCCTTCTCAGGATCAAAGCCCATGTGTGCAACATGCACGAAGGAACCAGCTGTTGGACCTGAAATCATAGACTTATCTATTCTACCACCCTTGGCAGATTTCTTCTTCTCTGACGAGGAAGATTTGACTGAAGTAGAGGTCAAAGATGGTCAACTAGAGCTTCTAAATCACCATACCTTTCTCTGCTTTACGGGTGGTCACTTTCTTGTAGAAAGTTTTCGCATCTTTCTCATCAGCAAAGACAAATCCAATCATGCATTTCTTGGGTAGAAGTGAGTAATTTCCTTTGAATTGCAAATGCACACTTACATCGCCCGCGAATGAATGGAAGAACGGCCTGTCCTGGTAATACTCGAACGCTTCATATAGTTCGTGTTCCCATATGACACCTCTCGTCCCCGTTAAATCAACCAGTCTCAACATGAAGGCGTCTTTGGAGTTGTCTCGCGTGAAAGCGAGTGCGCCTTGCAAGCCACCATACGACCACTTGTTTGGCTGTGGATGTGCGAAGTAGATACGGGCAGCGGTAGCGGTGAGTATCTTTTGCGTGGAATTGTCTAGAGTAGATTTTACTTTAGACTTTTCGTCTGCTGAGAGTGCTGATTGGGAGGGCATCTCGGGCAGTGAATGCACGACTTGGCCTTATAAGACCTGACCGTCACAATACAAACTGCGTTTGCCGCAGCGTGGGAATCTATCTTAACACTTTACCCGCAGCCTGGCAGGCTGTACGCGTGACGCAGCTGCTTTGTTACTGTACTCAAGCACTCGCTATCTATCTTATATGATCAGCTGCTTGCTTCATACATAGAATTTCACGAATTGAGAATCTGGACTTCATGTTCAAACTGGCGTGCCAACGATCGTATCTTCATTCGTCTGTCTAGGGAAGACTGATTCGTCCCACTGGCAGTGCGCTCAGGTAGCTGTGTGCAGACGTCCCGGTATCTTGACGTGCACAGGCCTCATTGTCACGGTGGTCGCTTCCTTTAAACTTTGGGCTCCGATTGTCAGACCGTTCAACTTCAGGCCTCGGGGGTTTAATTGGTGAGTCTGTTCTCCGACATGATCGCTCGGCCCTCGCCATCGAGGATTATCGAAAGTGTCAGAAAAATTGCAGTGAAGCATACCTTCTGTAAGAACAGAAAATTGTGTGCTCAGGACCGTGCACACGGTTTACACTATCCCTTTTTTCACAGGCTCAAGTCCTTTGGTTGACTTTGTCACTGATCGTAGACCCCAAACCCTTGTCTGTAAAACAGGGAGATGAGTTTCCCAGTCGTCCAGCAACTGACACCCCGCCCCGAAGATTTTGGCAGTCCGCCAAAGAGTTTCTGGAAGCTTTCCCTTCTAGCTACGAAGTATGAGCCAACTCAGTGGTTTGCATGCAGTCACACACGATCTCGAGCTGATTCAAAGACAGCAGATCCGTCGACGGGCATTGAGCTCAATGGCAGTGATCAGCAGACCTGCATATCGGCTGGTTGATCAATTTGCTTTTGCGACTTCTTCCATATCTTAGAGCATATCTCGTTGCCACCAAACCCTGATGTCTCCTCCGTATCTTCTACGAATGGTGTGTAGTCTGTTTTCTCGTGCTGGTGTCTATAAGGGCTGTCCTAATAATTTGGATATCTGGAAAATCATATTCGAAGTTCCTATTTCTAACGTCCAGTGCCCACCGCACGTCGTACGTTCCAACTTCATAGTCTCATACCCTTGATAGAAGGACGACGGTCGTTCATGCAATTGAGGAATATTCTCGCGCTGCCAGTGCCACCTACCAAACGGTAGCTTGTCGCCGGCATTCGAGTCGGAGGGGCCTTGAGCATCACAATCACACAATATGATTATATGAATGAGCTGGTTCATTGTACACGCTCGGTGGTTCAACTCGTCAACATTTGAATCACCCACCCACACCGGCCCCGGCACACGGAAGGCAAGTGGTCATGTATCTTGCAAGGCTGGTAATGCTGATGAATCTCTAGAAATTTTCAAACACCACTCAACGCGATTGTGTTGTTTCAGGGGTTCTGGACGGACAGACATTATGGGGAGCTTTTGGGGGCCTTTGTGTCCATCCAGATTCTGCAGAGCTGCCTGGAATTGCCGACGCGAAAATATCAGCACCGTCACGGCTTTCACCAGCGCGCCAATGCGAACGGCAAGCTGGTGGGTCCAAGCATGTCGCGGTGTTCTGCCACATTCTTAGCCTTCCCTTCATCATTGAACCTTAGTGCTAGTGCGATGACTATCCAACAAGGTACTATATATGCGCAATATGGGTCCTGAGTAAGTACTAGTCCTAGTATGATGATAGTGCTTTCTTCTGGCCCACTGATCCACAGCTTCCTGCTAACTTTTGTTTATAAATGAAGTGAGGCTATGGTGATCATAACTTGGTAAGGTGATACTGCTCAGACATCGTAACGTTCTTCAAAATAATTCAATGTCTAATTATATTGCAAAATGTGTCATTTCCACTCCCGCGTGATCTAAAAAACTCATCAAACTATATGTCAATGATCCGCCGCGAACGCTATTGAATAGAAATCGACCATGCTACAAACGACGGTGTTGACACTCATTTTGATAGTCGTGTTGTAAACATTGAAGCTGTAATGGAAAGATTGCAGTGGGCGTTGAGTGGGCGTGGAGTGTGGGAATATATACTGTACGCTTGTACAACTTGAGTCAGGCCTTGCCGCGAACATCAACATTACATGATGGCAGCTCACCACGACCGTCATCTGCCTAAGGAAGGCTAATTGTTGATTAGCCTGGTGGTTTGTCACCCGATCCTTCTGCATTCAACTGCTTGCTTTATCCACAGAATCGATCTAAAGTCTAGGACCGCCTTCGGACTAAGATGCACACCGATATGGAATTTTAAAGTGGTAGCTACTGCGCTCAGATGGCATCATGATTGTATCCAATTGTTCTGGTATCTTGTCGCACGCATGCCTCATTCCGGTGGCTAAGTGTGTCCTTTAGGCTCCGAAGACTGTCAGACCATCCAGCTCTTCAATCCTGTTTAGCATAGACCAAAGATGAATGGTTCATTTTAGTCGGTGAGTTTGTTTCTGACATGATTGCTCGGGCCCCCGCCATTCATCCTGTCACATATACGTCGATGTGCAGCATGGACCTGTCAACATATGACAAAAAAAAATGCAGAGAAGCACGCCTGTAAGAGCAATTTTTTATGTTCGGTAGATTTGCCGTGTACGCGGTCTTACACTTAGTATTCCTGTACAGATTTTAGGTTTTTTTCGGTCCCGACACGGATTGCAGGTTCTTGGCCGAAAAGCAAGAGGCAACTTGAAGCGTTCCGGTGACGTCAACCAATCATTCCATCACTCCGTTCCGATCACGTACACCCACATGGTCTTCTGAAGACAAGGCAAGGCTCAGGCGATACCCGAATCTAATCCATACCTGGCTTACCACCGGAGTGGAACTTTGCATTGTCGACTTTTGCAGTGGTTAGTGTTGTTGGTCCGACAGTTGTTAATAGCCGAATCTAACCTTGACCTATCATTTTTATTCGCAGATCACCGGAAAAAAGGTGGGTCTCGAGAAGAATGTGGACTATACATTAGTGCCGAGCTCATAACCGAATGTCTACCTGTTCCGACCTATGTGCCATCATGTCGGTTGTGTTGCGAATGCCCTAAACGTTGTCCGCTAGTCTAAAGGGAGATCGAAGATTACGTCCAGGCTTAGGTTTAGGTTATTCGTATGTTGTTCGTATACATCACTCAGTCCAGCTAACCTTTAGAAAAACGCTTCGGGGTTTACGGGGATTAACCATAATAACCCCTTTGAGGTTTATCGGAATGACATGAACTCTCAACATATCCACAATTGACTTAGACTCCGGAATGTTCCCCCATCAATTGCCAAATCAAGACCCCCCATGTACCCCATGACCCCACCCGTATGTTTGGGGTTCATTGGCTCAGATCAACGCATGCATGACCTTTGCCGTACAGATTGCAGCATCTAACCCCTGATGGACCCCTTGTTTCAGGGACGAATTGGTCCTTGTTGGTCCGCGGAAAAAATAAACATTCACGGCGGGGGGCCGCCAGGGCGACGTTTGACCCTGGATCCCTATCTGGCCTGTACGATCAGATAATGCGGTCATCATGTATTTCGCCACCTTTCTCCGAGCGTGATCGGGAATTCTTTGAATAAGCATATTAGAAACGCTGGATTGGTAAGGCATGTAATTACATAAACGGCACGTATAGATATACATGAAGATGAAAAAGACAAGATGTGATAGAGCGGGATGTACAATCAATGAAAATTATTGACCCTGCAATATCAATCAATTACAAGGCTGACTGGGGCAAGAATTTGAGAAGGTCCATAAAAGTCATTGCCACCTCAGTCTTGGCGGCGCGTATGGTACAGTCAGATGGTCGTCGTCAATATTGTTATCTAGTAAACTCCCGGTCATGTCGCGGGAACTCGCGTGCGAATCGTTATCACAGCCTGTTGGTGTTCTTGCGCTTGGATAGAAGGAATCGCGAAGCGGTAAGACAGGCGGCACCTGCCAGCACGACGACCTGAAAAAGGATAATGGAGTTTGAGTGGCTTGACCAAGGGACTGGCAATGAAGGCTTACAGAAGCAAAGACAAGAGGTCTGTACCAGACATAAGAGTCATGAACTAGCGCTAATGCACCAGCAATGGGATTGCCCGTGAGGAGTGCAAAGGCAATGACGAAGGAAGTTATGCCTATGCGAATGCTATACATTGTGAATCTGTCAGGTTTAAGGTCTCGTAAAGATAATACTAATACTTGCCCAATTTCATTGAGGTCTCTTGAAAACGATGCAGCAGCGGGAGTGATGAGGGATATGACTGAAAGCAAAGTCAGTTGACTTTCAAGAACATAGAAATGAACGTGACGTACAACCGCCAGAGAAGAAACCGTACAAGATACCAAAGGCAATGGTACCGCCAAGGTTTGTGGCTGCGAACATGAGGTACATTAACCCTCCGGATATGATGGTGCATGGGATCATCACTGCACACCATCAATTGTGAGTTCATCGGTCGATGGATGATTCTACATACCATTAAATGGCCCAATGACGTCGCCCAAAAAGTTCGGAATCGTCCTTCCGAATATTGAAGCAGCGTTCATTATGGGGATCTAAGTCGCGTTGAGCACTTGATATAGCATTATTGCTGAACGCTATTTACCGCGTAAAAACCAATGTTCTTCGACAGTCCGTGATCCTCCGAAAAGACTTGGAGATAGAAGACTATGATAATACAGTGAGCGATGCAGCAAACAAACACTTCCTATGACTTACATGGAACAAACAGGCCCCAGAATGTCAAAGTGGCTCTAATTGAAGAAGTGAGCTCCTGGTTTGATGTAATTTCAATAACACATACCCAATAACACATAGCCAGAACCCGAAGTCGGACAGGATTGGTTTAATATCAACTGGTTTCGCATTCGGACGTTCTCTGCGACTGGGTAAACGAGTTTTCATGAGCAAGTTTGCGGCTACAAGGAGTCCAAGATCAATGAAACCAGCTGCCCTATGTAACCAGTTAACGTCAATTTCATTGAGATGGTGCATTGCACACACCTCACTCCCCACGCAAACCCAGCACTGCCATTGAACAAATTATTAAGCATAATGGAATAGATAACGGCACCAAGAGATGAGCCTGCAAGGAGGTTAGCGCAATGCAAGTGAAATAGGCTAAAGACTTGCCAGCCAAGACTACGCCCATTGCGGCAGCACGTCGCCGCCGGAAATAATGAGATGTGACGGATATTGCCGGAAGGAAAAGTAGACCCATTCCAATGCCCATCCCAATGCCTTGTGCCAAGAATATTTGATAGTATTGGTGTGGTTTTGCAAGGGATAGCATGAAAATCCTAAAGTTACGTTGATAGAGGAGGCTTGAGGATGGTGAAAGGAACTTACGAGAAGAGGTAAATGAGCGAGCCTGCTCCAATGCAGTGGTGGAAGTAGCTGCTCAGAGGGAATGCTTAGAAAACAGATGAGAAGAGAGAACTGAAGACTCCAACCCTTCATCAAAGAGCTTTCCAGCGGGTAAGCCTCCGGCGAATAGTAAGAAGGTCTGTACTGAACCAATCCAGCTGATGTCACTTGCGACATATTGGGAAAGGTAATGGGACTGAAGACGGAGAGGTATGTGAGTTAGTGGTGAACTGGGTGTAGACGATGCTTACAGAGTAGTATGCCTGGTATACACCAAAAGACTGTACCGCGCCAAAGGTGCAAAAAAGTACCATGGACCTGAGTAAACACGGAAGCCATGCGGAAGCCGCATGTGAAAAGGATGTCGAACAATGTGATGTGGACTTGGCACATACCCGCCAAGAACTGTCAACCACGCTTGCAAGCCACCTTCTGGGAAGGGAGGTGGGCTTGAAATTTGAGGGGGCTTTTCGACATGAGCAGCAAGTTCAGCATCACCACTAGAGTTGTCGCTCTTTGTGAGGGCCAGGTTGGACTTGCTGTCGACCAAAGTCCTTCCGCTATCAGGAGGTGGAGCCATGATTAGTACTGAAGGAAAGGGACGAAAGAGCTGCTGTGGGAGATCATAAAGAGTTGAAGTTCTTTAGGAAAGAGTTAGTTCGCATCGTAAATGCTTCTCTTCGGGGATGACACGAGTTGGTGATTATCAGAACGAAAATTCTTGAGATCTGAAGATCCAAGACGATATATTAAGAACGTGTTATCTTCGTTCCCAAAGATCTTGTCGCCGTATGATGAGCGCTAAGATCTGTGCTAGTATTGTTTCAGAGAGTCAAAATGAATCAATTACATACGATCTCCGCCCTTTAGATTTCGTTATAATCCTTTCAAATAAGAGTCCTCGAAAACTTGGGTTAAATATAAACCATACTCGCAGTCACGGAGGCCGGACTGCGCCGATGTGATTCTTCTGGGCCGGCATCGCCTGCAAATCAACCTAGTAAAAGACAGCCGAGATTAGACCCTGGTATCTGATTAGATAATCCTGTGTCCTCACTGTTCATCTACCTCCTAATGAACATCGGATGAATTTGCACTCATGGCCTAAATCCGTGTGTATCTTGGTTCCTGACACTTAGACTCTCTAATTTCTATCCATGTTGATTTCCTACGATGTTATCCCCTGATTCTCAATCCGGTAGTTCGGCTGTGATATCATTTGACAGAATCCTTTACTTGGGCCCGGAGGTGTTGTTTCGAATTGGTTAGTACTACTCACCCGACTTGACCTGATAATATGATCGACAATCTCTATAAAAAGCCGCCAACATGCCAGTCGGAATAACACACCGTGTCCTCCCCGTCAGTCTTCATGGCAGACCATCTCCCTCATCATCCCCTCTTCACTACTCGGCTCGAGTTTCTTCCCACCGATGACCGTGTGTCCCTGTCCTACAAGCGCGCCAGACTTCTCATGCACACCTACAGTACGTTGTCCCCTTCATCCTCAAACCCCTTGACGCAACTTGAATCTAGATTTGTCCCCTTCTGATGTTCAATTGTGTTCTCCAAAGTATTGGGCCATGATGACAGACCCTATCATGTCTCTCGATACTGCCATGTTTACCATATTGGCCGCTCACGTCGGTCTTACCATTGGAACCCTTTCCCGCCATCTTCACAAACGCCCAGACCTCCGCCCTCTGGTAAACCGTCTCTTGCGTTTCGATACTGTTGGCATCTATCTCCTCACAGAGAGAGGTCACGGTCTAGATGCGTTCAACATCGAGACAACAGCTACAAAGACCCCTGACGGTTTCATTATTAACACACCTCGCGAGGAAGCATGCAAGTACGTACCTTCTCTTAAACATCAACAGCCCTCTGATGAACGGCATATAGATTCATGCCTGCTTCCACCCCATCCTTCGGCGTTCCAAAGGTCGCTTTGGTCATGGCTAGGCTCATGGTCGACGGCGAAGACCGTGGCCCGCGATTCTTCATTGTCCCCATCTGCAACGAGCACGAAATGTTCAAAGGTGTCGAGTCAATCAGACTTGGTGCCCGTCCCGGAACTTGCCCTCTCGATTTCTCTATAACGAGTTTCAAACATGTCCATGTTCCGTTCAGTGCACTCGTGTCCTCAAACATCTATGACCATTCCCTGCCAGCATCACCTCTGGAAAAGTGGTGGGATGAGGTATGGCGCATACCTCTCGGAACTCTTGCTGTTACAGCGCCCTGGATATCTTCCATTAAGGCAGCTGCGTTCATTGCCGGTCGCTATTCCATGCATCGGTCCCTCGTGGGGAAAGGGGCTGATCCCGTGCCCATTATTACATTCAGGACACAACAGTGGCCTATTGCTCAGGCAACTGCTGTTGGCCTCGTTATGAGCAATTGGTTTCCAATTGTGGCCAAAAGTAGTGGTGACAAATCTCTCGATCATCGTGTTAGGCATGGTATTGCAGTCATCATTAAAACCACTGTCTGTCGACACTTCCAGCGCTGCGTCCCCGAGGTTGCTGAAAGATGCGGTGCGCAAGGCACCTTTGAGCACAATTATATGGCTCGCATCGAGGTTCGTACGCATTTAATCTAACCATGCTTGATTGACGTATCATATATTCATTCAGAATGACGGGAAAGGCGTGATCATCGCTGAGGGCGATGTTCTCACTTTATGCATACGTCTATTCTCCGAGCTCCTCCTCCAGCGGTACAAAATACCTCTTCCAGACCCAAGCGAATCGCTTCTCGCTCGGCACGCAGCTTCTATATTAGAGGAGAATACCAATCTTCTTAACAGCTTGCGCGGAGGGCACCGTAGCGAGTCATTCAACTCTCTCATTCTTCCTCAGGCGGAGCTTGCGGTTGAAGCCATGGGTCACGCGCTTGCTTATTCCGCCGGTTTGAAGTCTGGTCTTCCGAAGCCAATTCTTGATGTGTACGAATGTGCCGTCATCCGCCGCGATCCAGCCTGGTATTCGGAGAATGCTGGACTAACCCGAATTCTCCAACGCATTCGTGAAGATGATGCCATTACATCAACCCTTCCCCATCTCGACACTTACCTCAACGATTTGGCCATTGAGGATTACGTCTCTGCGCCCATCGTTTCGGACGAAGCGTGGAAGCAGTACCACAACGCAATGCCCGTTTTCACTGGCAACGCTATTCCCATCCATGAACAGGTACAGGCTATGTTATAGGCTGTTCTATCGTGAGTGTTAATCATGGTCACTCTAAACTCCGCAGCTCACATCGTATCCTTCTCTCGCAGTTGAGACCGCTCTTCTTTTTCTGACGTTCTTAGTAGAGAACCCTTGAAGCTTCTGGAAGTTGTCCATACGTTATTTTTGCAATTCCCGGAGATTCATCTCAGCGCGCACTCCCTCGGATATCGGTAACATAATGTAATATCAACTAGCTACTACTGAGATTTCTTTTATTTTTTTGTATGTTTGTTGTAATTGATGTACCACGAGCTTCTGCGGACCGTATGTACTTGTCATGACTTGCTTTTATTTCTTTCATCTATATGTTGTAATAAATTGGTTGTGTTTTTATTCCGAGAAATGTCTATCTTCCAATGAATATACAAGAACATCTGCACCGCACATGTAGTATTCCGCCGAACTCCACGTGGATAGCATGGATCTTTGCGTAGGGATAACCTTGAGAGTTGGGTTCTTGTTGAAGTACCGGATGATGCCTCTGATCATCAAACATCTCTGAAACGCGAGCTTGAAGATCACATCACGGCCAGAGATCACATCACGGCCAGAGATCCAATAAGCACAAGTGAGTTACTCAAACGGCGTACATTCGAAAGAACCCGAAGGGAAAATAAAATACAAGACGCCCAATTCTATTTCAAAGATGCTTATTCGCAAGGTTATGTAGTTACGTACGCATGCACGCATCATGATTGCGGTACACTCAGATCACCGTCGCACATATGACCCATCGGGTATGAATACACTGTGGGTGATAGGTTGATGTTCACAGTGCTGTATCCAGACGTTTGTGTGAACGTGTCTCACTCGCTAACTGGAATTTCCCATCTTCATTGAAGCCTTGGGCGCAATCATGGAGCTGGATTTGGGTTCGCTGGCACAGAAACGTTTGGGAGGGATGGTTTTGGCTCAACTCTATTGCCCTCTGCCTAGTGTGTTGTGGCTCCATGACTGAGCTGATCCGGGTTGGTACACGTCACCGGCTACAGTCCCGAGCCTTCCGTTTTCTCGTACGAGATGAAGGTGCTAGAAGAACAAAACTCAATTGCGTGGAATCGCTTTATGTGAGGTCCGATTGTCATCTGTTCGGGTCTGGTAGTCGATAGTCTTAGAGAGACCCAAGCTGGTGGGTGCGACGAGTCGGACATATTGGCGGGTAGCCTTTCATTAATTAGACAACATATGGTCTAACATGACATCAACATCGAAAGCGAAATTATTGTGGAGGCTATCGTATATGAACCGAGCGGACCTTATGGTGATATCGAACTATAAAACAGACTCCGTGTTCAAGACTAGTTTGATTGGGAATCAGTCACGGCGTAAGATGCAATCACTTTTCAGCCAACTCAGGCATCATGCCAAACTGTTGTGACTGAGTTTCGGCGACATGTAGAGAACAAAGAGAATACCTGATATGACAAAAATGCTACAGCTGCAAACACAATCAAGAACCGTGCTTGGTTTCGTGTAATGTTTCGAAGAATTGCCTGACGTCAGCTTCGCCGACTATTCTGCCTTCCTGAGCGAACGGCCGGAGATATGCAAGTAGGTCATCCCTGTGAAAATGCGCAATCAAAGATTCATCAAAGGGCCATCTGATGAAAATACTAACCGCATATCATTGAAAGCTCGGATACCATCAATCGCCCTATCGCGGGGAAGGCGCTCCAATGCACGCATACCGAGTTCCTCCAAAGAAAGAGCTAACATTAATTATTCATGTTAGCATGTGGCTTTTCAGATAAGAACCAAGTGCACCAGAATCAGGATCTTCCGGGGGCTCGTAAGTTTCCTCTTCCTCAAGGAGATATGGACGATCGCTGAGAGATGGAAAACACTAAAATTTGCCGGTGAACGGATATGTATGAAAGCGTGCGTATGGGAAGCTCACACGACTGCAACGGCACCACCGTTCGCGCCAACCTTCAGTCAAGAAAACGTCACCCTCAGTTAGGGATACTTTTATATCTGATGGTTGCTGTGAACTCTGAAACATTGCTTGTGCAATCGAATTTGGTGCTGGGGCAAGACAAGGCGAGGATGGCTCTGGTGAAATATGTTGTTTTTTCCGCTCTGGTTCCTCTGAGTGAAAAGAATGCGACCGGCTTCGTTTTTGCCCAGGGGCCGCCAAGGAATCATCTATATCCAGTAGATCATCCTCCGCGGTTGTCGGCGTATCCGCGCATAAAGGGTTATTGCCCAGTTTCCTCCATGGGCTATCTTCTGTGTCACGAACCACCATTACGGCACCTTGTGTACCAGCATACCGGCGAAGGGTATCGATCGAATGAACGCACGAGGAGCAGACGAATGCATCATAGTCCTCAGCAGATATAAGTGGCAAAGGCAGCCCTGAAGAGGAAGCTTCAGACTGGTTGTCTTCGGCATCATCACCGTGGTCTGTGACTTCACGTTCAGGAACGGGGGACGATTCCCGGGAGGATGGTCGCGGCCGTAAGTGTAGACACGACTCGTGGAACCAGTCCTTTGGAGACAACGTGTGTCAATAACAAACGACATAACTTTATTACACGCGCACGCACCTCGCACGCGAGACACTGGATCATTGTTTCCCTCTCGCATTTTGGATCGTATGGTCGGCCACATCGACAAAAAATTCCCCTAAAATTCTGGTCGTATGAATTTTCCCCGTTTTCCTCCTCTAGACTGCGATGCAGAGTGCACCCGTGTGGGATAGCAGTTGTTGGGCAATCACATCGGAAATTGCGCTTGGGGAATAATTCTATTTGCTCGTGATCCGTGTGGCACGCAATGGAGCATGAAGAACACAGGCCACGGGGCAACTGGCAAGTGAGGCAAAGGTATACGGCTTGCTTGATTGGACCCAGGGAGTACGTGCAGCGAGAGAATTCGTGAGGAAGGGTCAAAGCTGCTTCTCGAAGAAGTTCATCTTGAGAGGCAACAAATTCCGTCAGAGAACTCAAAGAAGCCATTTTCAGACTGTGTTCATGAAGTAGGTTTGTATGGCACTTGTAGGACCTGGTAAGTACTACTTAACCTCGCAGGCTCGCCGCAAAGACGAGAATGTCGTTGGAGAAATTAAAATTAAATAAATTATGTAAATGAAATTAATTTGAGCGGGGGAGAATAAGCACAACCCTTTGAATTTCTAGCATGCACCCAAAACCCCTGCGCAGCGCGGAATAGCATCGTGGTGCCAAAATTTGCGTGTACTATTGTAGTTAAAAATCCCTCAGGGTCTTGCATCTGGTCTCATGCAATGACTATTTCAATGTTTCCACGGTAGAGTAAACTAACAGGGTGAAAAAGTAGATATCTACTGTGCCTACACTGGGACCTACAGTGCTAAGACATCTAGATTCCTTGGTAAAAATCATGGTGCTTTCCGAAGTCCGAAGAAAATGATCAGCGAGTGCATCCAGGGGTTATCACATGAGAGGTTCACAAATTAGCGTGTTTCACCCTTGTAACGGTATAACCTATCAAAATGGCAGGTTGACACGCCGCGTCATACATGTCCTCGGCGCTATCAACACTGTACTAGGGAATAGATCAGTAATTATTTTCACAATGGGACATTGGCAAAGATGTTACACAATGATCGCGGTTGTTGGTCATAGACCGCCGCGTTGAATGTCGAGAACGACAAATGAGTTGTTTGAAAGTCTGCAAATAAGGACAATAGTGATGAAACGAGCAAGGGAACATACATATCGATACCGATGGCCGACCCATATTTGCTCTCCGCTGTGACAGCGGAGAGAAAAACAAACAGAGAGGAAGCCACGCACCATGACTTGACATGGTATTGTAGCCAGCCGTTGCATCCGAAGAAGCTTGGTCAACTCCGTCTCGCTGCAAGAAGATTCGAAGAGGGTGCGGAGATGTGCAAGAAGATGCGGGGATGTTGTGTCAGGGACGGCGGAGGTGTCAGAGGGTGAGGTAAAGTCTGACAAGGCTAAAAAATTGTGAGAAGTGCTGGGACGAGCAGCGAGCAGAGAGAAGACACGAATCTCTAACAAAGCAGGAAGTCTGGAATCACTCACCAAAATTTCGGCGGAGCACACTCCCGAATAATAGAGCTTGCAAGATGGAATTGCAAGTTCAAATCTTCAAATGAAGATTGTTGTGACCATCAGTAAAGCAGGTACTAGGGGTGACAAAAACCTGTTAGAACACTTCAAAATCAATGAATATACTTACTGAAAAAGACCTGGCAATATTCAGAAACGCGTGATAGTCGGACTGAAGACATTGATATTGATGAAGCTTGAAGCTTGAAGTCGGAATCATGCATTGTGTCGTCAACGGCTGCAGCAAAACAAACAGGTAATTTAAAAGAATTAGCGGGCCGGCACGTTCCGCCAAGTTATGTTTTCAAACACCGTCAGGACCTCCACCTAATGACCGTACATCTATAGTTGGACCTATAAGTATGGATACTAACATGCCCTCATGACCAGGTCGAACCTGCGACGCCTTATCGGATATCGATATAATTATGCATGAACACATGATGGAGTGACTACCACTGAGCGATACGTGTCTCACACCAACGGTGATCCTTTTATCTTGGACTACACTTCCTTGGCAATACAAGATGGCTACCCTCGACATCGACGGAGTTCGTGCTTCATTCCCGTCCCTGGAATCAGGGTACATCTATGCCGATAATGCGGGAGGATCGCAGACCACTCAAGGAGTGATCGACCGGATCGTAGATTATCTGACAAACACCAACGTACAGTTGGGAGCTGACTATTTTGTCGGCACGCTGAGTACCCAGCGCGTGGACGAGGGCTCTTTCACCGTTGCAGAGTTGTTCAATGCTGCTTCCATCGACGAGGTCGTATTTGGACCGAGTTCGACGATGATTGTTGAGAACATCACTAGAGCGCTCGAAGATGATATCCAAGCCGGAGATGAATTCATCATTACCTATGAGCATGAAGGTTTTTGATATTATTTTCTGCATCCCTTTGTAAAAAACAACTCAACACTGATCATAGCCAACAACGGTCCTTGGAAGCGTCTGGCTGAGCGGCGCAATGCCGTGGTCAAATACTGGCAACCTACGCCAGTATCTGTGGAAAACCCTTACTCAGTCACATACAAGGTCGATGAACTATTGTCACTTGTTTCTTCACGAACCAGGCTGGCCGCCATCACCGCATGCTCCAATATTTTGGGATCGGTGGTTCCTGTGGAAGAAGCAGTGAAGGCACTTCGCCAGCGTGCAAAAGAGCAGGGAGCAAGAAAGGTTGAGGTATGCGTGGATTGTGTTGCATATGCACCACATAGAAAAATGGACGTACAAAAGTGGGATATTGATTACAGTGTGTTTTCTTTGTACAAGGTTTCGATATCCGCGACTCCCTTAGATTTTGCACCTGACGCTGTTTTGTATTAGGTGTACGGGGCTCATAATGCTGCTGCCTACGTGCGGTCGGCGTCTCTGCAGACATCTCTTACATCCATCGGACATCATTTCCTGAAGGTGGACGACAAGCCATATAAGTTGCAACCAGGTGGTCCAGGCTACGAGTTGGTGTATGGTGCAACGGCAGTTGTGCCATATCTAAAGTCGTTGACGCCAGAAGATGATCTTGCAGCATCTTTTGACGCAATCGCAAACCACGAGCAAACACTTCTGGCCCCTTTACTCCGCTTTTTGACGGACGCGAAACAAGTTGGCAGGGGTGTTCGTATTGTTGGGACAAGCGAGATCAATCTCTCAAGAGTTCCCACTGTTAGCTTTGTTGTCGTCGGACAGAACTCGATCAAGAGCAAGGATGTCGTAGGAGCGTTTGACAAAAAGGGAGGGGTAAGTCCGACTTTCAATGATCTTATTGTATTCAATTATGCATGTTGCACAGATCGGAATTCGATACGGCCACTTTTACGCGTATTCTCTTGTTGACAATCTACGCCCTAAACTGGACGTGAATGACGGGGTCGTCCGCATCTCACTTGTCCACTATAACACCGTCGGGGAAGTGGAGAAGATCGTGGAAGTTTTGAGGGAAGTTTTGGCTTGAGCAATAATGTAAAATTGTGTGAACATGTATGTAACTATCTGGGGCATTCTGGGGATGTATTTTTCTAGTACAAGTGCAGCAACATATGATCTCTATCGTATGCTGCCGAGTACGAGGCTGCTTATCTCAGCACGGAGGTCCGGGCCTCTTCCGCGCTTGCGAACTTCGATCGTCTTGTGATCTGACCTATGACATGCACATGATCCATGATCGTTTGCCCCAGATAAGTGCTGCATGAAGCAGCCTGATATTAAGCTTTCAAGCCTCCAGAGTCTCGCATTTCACCAGAGTCAACCATGGCTATCACTAAACCATCTAGCGGTCCTGACCCCATTCTGCTAACGCTCTTCGCGAATCGTTTTATGAGCGTTGCAGAAGCAATGGGTAGATCTTTGCAACAAACTTCGATCAGTACTAACATAAAGGAACGCTTGGACTTCTCCTGTGCACTCTTTGCCCCTGACGGCGATTTGGTCGCAAATGCGCCCTTCATCCCAATTCACCTTGGATCTATGAGTTTGTGAGTCTTTAAAGCAGTTGTTGAGTATCTTTGGCGCGGGGCTTAATCTGGTGTCAGTGCTGTGAAGTACCAAATGAAACTCCATGGAAAGGAGTTGAAAGATGGTGATGTGCTAATGACCAACTCTCCTCATGCTGGGGGATCGTACGTGCAGCTTTCCTTCACAGTTGCACATATTCACCAAGATGCAGCCACCTGCCGGACATTACTATAATCACTCCAGTTTTTGACAAAGGGACTAACGAGATCATATTCTTTACCGCCTCTCGAGGACACCATGCTGATATCGGCGGCATACTGCCTGGGTCTATGCCGCCCACATCTGTGAATATATTCGAAGAGGGAGCGGAAATCGTGAGCCTGAAGATTGTAAATGACGGTATGTTTGACAAGAAGGGGTTGTACGAGTACATGGTCGAAAAACCAGCACAATATCCGGGGAGCTCGGGTTGCAGGAACATCAAGGACGTCGAGAGTGACCTCAAGGCGGTAGGTCACTCAAAGGTGCTCCTTTCAGAATTCGTTGCTCACTCATGTTTCGAAGCAAATTGCTGCCAATTACAAGGGAGTTCAGCTAATCACAGCAAGTCCGTCGTATTAACCGTTTACTCGCCTCATGCACTGACTATCATTTTTGGCTGCAGTCGTTGAAGACTACAGTCTAGAAACTGTTCAAGAATACATGTATCACATCAGGAATAACGCCGAGAACTCGGTTCGAAATCTGCTACGCGACGTCGTCAAACAGTCGGGAACTAATTCTCTCAGTGCCGTGGACTATCTAGATGATGGCACTCCAGTGAGTTCCGATTGCCGTTCACACAAAATCATGGCGCTAAGAATCATGTCATTACTCAAAGATTCAGCTGAAGGTGGAGATCGACGAGGAGAAAGGATCTGCTGTTTTAGATTTCGAGGGTACAGGGTGCGAAGTTAGGGGAAATCTGAATGCCCCGATCTCAGTGGTGCACTCCGCCGTGATCTATTGCATGCGTGCAATGTTGAACGTTGACATTCCGCTCAATGCTGGCTGTCTTGTCCCCATTGAGGGTACGTTCTTTGGCACAAACCGAAAGTTGAGCGATCGTATTGACATGAACTACCGCAGTCAAGATTCCCAAAAAATCCCTTCTTTCCCCATCCAGGACCGCTGCTGTGTGTGGCGGAAATGTATTGACCTCGCAGCGCATTGTGGATGTGGTTCTTAAAGCTTTTCATGCGTGTGCTGCTAGTCAAGGATGCACCAAGTTCGTTGTTCCTTTTCAATTAGTTTTTTTTTCTCAATGTTTTGCAGCAATTTGACCTTTGGTACGGGCGGTAAAGATAAGAATGGCGTGGCCATTGCTGGATGGGGTTATTATGAGGTATGACGTTTCATTACAATTAGCATTGGCATTGACGTGCTTCTTTAGACCATCGCGGGTGGATCAGGAGGCGGTCCAGGATGGCATGGCACATCGGGTGTACATACTCATATCACAAACACCCGTATTGGCGATGTCGAAATTCTTGAACGCCGCTATCCCGTTCTTATACACCGCTTCGGTCTTAGACCAGGCTCTGCAGGAAAGGGTAAATGGAATGGCGGCGACGGTGTTATCCGAGAGTTCGAGTTTATGCAAGGAATGCAGGTGTCCATCCTAAGCGAAGTATGATATTTCGTGTGTGCACTTCCTCTGATGAAACTCACATATGCGGCAGAGACGTACGCGTACACCATACGGCATGGCAGGTGGTGAACACGCCATGATGGGACGCAATACTTGGATTAAGCAACGGCGCGCCGAAGAGGGTGATATACCCGAGGAAGCTTCCAAGGAAGATCTGGGGCCACGCCACATAAACATAGGAGGAAAAGCAACGGTGTTCATGGGAAAGGGAGATCACCTATTGATTGAGACACCCGGTGGCGGAGGTTGGGGTAGGC
This sequence comes from Suillus americanus, assembly GCA_016695465.1. Classification (NCBI taxonomy): domain Eukaryota; kingdom Fungi; phylum Basidiomycota; class Agaricomycetes; order Boletales; family Suillaceae; genus Suillus; species Suillus americanus. The sequence goes on along the minus strand of MU177945.1, from coordinate 69,220 downwards.
CTGACGAAGGTCAGTTGGAGACTACTGACAAATATAAGCATCCCTGGGAAGCAAGAGGAAGTTTCGCAGAGAGGGCTGCTGCGCAAGCTGGGTTCTAGGGGCCCTTTTGTGACAAGTCTCCGGTGTATGTTTTCTGAGTTGGGCGTGCATGTAGGTAATAATTTGAAGGCGTAACTCCATTCCAGTGTTATGTTAGCATCAAGTTCGACTGGTACTTTGTGTGTGTAGTCGCAGCTGGCAGCGATTCTTCAACTTCCGAACCAATCATGTCTTCGTTCCACGTTAAAGTAATATTTATATTATCGGGACCGATTATGACGGAGGGTTTCAAACGCCTTGCTGCTTCCTCGGCTAGGTCGGTCCAATCACAGGCCTCCTATAGAACCCGAATTGGTGGCACTAGTTTCAGCCCCGTTTCGAATTAGATTGATTGCCAGGCGAGCCGCCGCTCTATCAACAACTTAAAGTCCCACTGATGCAGTCCCAGGTGATACGAGGCTCTCTCTACGTCTCCCCTTGTATCAGACTCACTGGCATGCGCTAGTTATGACCTTTACGATTACACGATTCGTCTCTCTGGGTCTTTCTGCTCGAACGAGCAAGGCTTCCTTGCGATTCTTCCCCCCTGCAAGCGCTAGCCCCAGATGTATCAATATTCATCCCTTCTCGCGACCAATTACTAGGACTCCTCCCCGCAGATTGTATAGTACTACTACAGTTACAGCTGCTGGCAAGTCCTTTGGATCTGCAGTTGCAGCTGCTGTCATCGCCAGTGGCGTTTCACTCTTCTTTGCCCTGACACCCTCTCGAGACACCGATTCTCCAAACCTGATAGCGGAGGCCGTTGTTGAGGTTGTTCCCACTGCTCCTCAGACTGGTTCTGAGCCCACACACAATTTTACCAAGGCCCTCGAAGACTTGCAGGCGGAATTCCCAGAATCCTCTGTTGTATCTACCGATCCCGGTGAACTGTTTGCTTATGCGCAGTCAGCTTACTCTCAATTTGTTGGTCAGTCAGCTTCTCAGTCTTCTTCGAGCTCTAGACCATAAAATTTCACAGGATTACCGCATACAATTGTTGTACACGTTCGAAGCACCGAAGATGTTGTAAAGGTAGTAAAAATAGCTAACAAGTATCTCGTTCCAATTGTACCATATTCAGGAGGGACTAGCTTGGAAGGGAATTTGTCTGCTGTGCGAAAATATACTCAATGTGTCATCATAACTCTTTCTAACTGTGAATCTTGCTTCTGCATTTTATAGCCATCCTCTGGATCAATATGCGTAGATCTCTCTGCTCTTGACAAGATCATTGCAATCCATGGTGGGCAGTGATTTTACATGATTTTCAATTACCGCCGATGCTAATATGATGTTTGGTCCCAGAGTCGGATGCAGATGTGGTTTGCCAAGCTGGGGTCACCTGGAATCACCTGAATGAAACGCTAAGGGAAAAGGGTACGTCGCTGTGTAGTCGGTATCACAAGACTGACCGACATATTCTCAGGCATTCCATTGTTTTTCCCGGTATGTACCAAGGAAATGATGCCATTTTTTCCGTAGTCATGAGGATCTGCTAGCTTGATCCTGGTCGCAACGCCACGATAGGTGGCATGATCTCGACTGGGTGCTCTGGAAGTGAGTCAGAACCTCGCGAGTTCCAAAGAAATCTGATGAACTCGCTCAAGCCAATGCGGTCAAATATGGAACAGCAAGAGGCGAATGGATTCTTAACGCTGTGAGTGAGCTTTTCAGTTATGCTAAGAATATCATTTGGCTTATGAAGGAGGTTTGTAAGACGGTGGTACTTCCGTCGGGCGAAGTGATCAAGACGCGACAGCGCGCCCGCAAGTCATCGGTGGGTTTTGATGTCACCAAATTGTTCATAGGTGCAGAAGGCACTCTCGGAATTATCACGGAAGGTGGGCGGAGTGTGACCGTGTGTATTTGGTTACACTTACTCATTCATCATTCTGTTTCAGCTACATTACGTTTAGCCCCCGTTCTGCCGAGCACTGTTGCCGTCGCGCAATTCCCTGATATTCGGCATGCAACCAATGCAGTATGTGACATCTTGAACCATGGCGCAGCACTACGTAAGTCAGAAGCCCTTCAGAGGTGCCAAATGCTAAGCGGGGCATGCCTCTTCCTCACAGAATGCGTCGAGATCATTGATGAACTTACGATCAAGGCGCTAAACCAATTTGGGACGTCTGCGAGAAAATGGCCAGAGAAAGTTACCCTCTTCTTCAAGTTCCAAGGCTCGGACGATGTAATTCAGGAAACGTCGCGCTATGTGGAAAGCGCGGCTACGAAGCATGGTGCGACCGACTACCAACTTGCTTCAAACCAGCAGGAAAGCGAAGATATCTGGCAGGACCGGAGAAATGCGCTTTTCGCGTGCCTGGCATATCGTCCGGGATGTCAAGGGTGGATTACTGACGTATGGTGAGTAAGCCATGCCATTCCTGGGGTTGCCGATCCGGCGGCGACCTACGATGACACCACATCATTTGCTCACCCATATGTGGTTCATTGACTGTATTTGTCCAGTGTCCCAGTGTCACGCCTACCCGATCTTATCTCTGCTGCGAAGAAAGACTTTGAGGAACTCGGTCTAGTTGCGCCGATCGCTGGTCATGTTGGCGATGGTGCGTTCCTTGGCACACTTGTGTACGTATTTACTGATACTGCGCCACGAAGGTAACTTCCATGCTCTCGTTCTCTATGCGGATGATGCAGAGCTTGCCCTTGTACGAGAAGCAGTTAGTAGGATCAATCACAAAGCCATTGAACTCGAGGGAACATGTGAGTGTTGCCTTTGGTCAAGTGTCAGTTTTCATAATCTGGATCATGCTTTAGGCACCGGGGAGCACGGCGTTGGTACGGGTAAACGCAACTACCTCTTGACTGAACTTGGGGAAGGCACAGTAGCCCTCATGAGAACAATCAAACAGACGCTAGATCCCCACAACTTGTTTAATCCAGGAAAGGTAAGTAGTTCCTCTGTGAACCAATCGTTTGATACGATTGTATTTTACAGCTGTATCCTGATGTTCCGCCGCCGCCCGACACGAATGAGTTGACAGAAGGTCACGCCATTTTAGCCAGCAGCAAATCTTGAGTCTCAGAGCCAGGTGCCTGTGTTTTTTTGTTTCTTGTCTCACCTTTAAAGGTTGTACAGTGTGACGTATCCTCTTGATGACATCCTGTTCCTTATGAGAAGGACAACTGAGTGTTGACTAATCGGCAGTTTGAATATTCGACGGCCCTATTTTAGGTTTGCACGTTATACTTGACCGCATCGCGGCCATCTTGATGGGAGCCTCATGAGCAGTGCCCTTAAGCATTGTGTCATTTTAATGGGTATTTTGTGAAGATCACCAACAAGTTGAGTGAACTTGGATGGGGTCCTGCAACAGCCCTCTTCAGTGACGCCGAGCGGAATAAACTCTATCAATGCGAAGATAAAGACCTAAAGGCATAATAATGATATCAGAGTCTTGCAAAATATACTGCATCGGAGTCGGGCAAAATTCTTCATGCGGCAAAATATTAATAGAACCTTTGCTGCTCCGAGTCGTACAAAGTCCACTCCGTCTGTTGATCCTCGGTATTCTTATTGGTCAGGCCAGACCCGGGACATATCAGGTTACATACCATCAACACAGGATGCTTGTACCATGGAATTATTTATGTAAATGACTTCGTGGCAGAAAAAAACAGCCAGAATAGCACAATTCAACCGCATGACCCCGACTCCTTGGCGTTACATCGCTTCCCCAGCTTGAGAAGGAAGAATTTCCAAATATTTTTTGATAACCTATCAGCTGGCCACAGAATAGCCAAATTCATTCTTTGCATAGTGAGTCAACAAGAATCACAGCGTCGTCGTGGGATGACCGGTTTTGACTAGACCGGCCTACCGTACGTGTGATGATATGAAACTGATAACGAATACACAGATTTATAACAGCAAAATTTGATTGAAGGGTCTGGAGAATCTTCTTTTGCAGTGCATGTACCGAAACCATATATTAATGGTCTAGCTTCCCTGAGTCTTCTAGCGAGGCTGTCTTTTTTTACTTACCGAGGACGACAAAGTCCACTTTTGCCCACCATTCGACTGGAGCCGCTGCTTTAGACTTAAGTTCTCTTCTATAACCATTTGCTACCCTGGACTCGTCCCTATTACTTTTTCCCATTACAGGTTCCATCATTCGTCATGCTAGGAGGATCGCTTAACATGTCCAGAAGGACTTCGCAGATGTTGCGCTTCATAGTCGTTGGAGGGAGCATCGCAGGCGTCGCTTGCGCGTATGCGCTACAAGAAGCGGGTCATCAAGTATTGGTTGTGGAGCAGGGCGACGGGAAATGTGATGTATGTAATCTATCCTATCAAGTCCTGGGCGACATGAACTTCAAACCCAACCCAGAGTCACGGCGGGATACGGTCTCCACCAAATATGACGCGCCTGTTGAATCATTGGGGATTCGGACCTGCTATTGCCCGACTTGCGATAAAAGCCAACAGATTTACTTTCATGGAAGGCAAGTGATACGCAAGGAGATCTCCGTTATCCGTCGGTTTCATACACCTTCCTTGCAGGGAAATCTGGGGAAGAACTTGGCACTCTCGTACTGCACGAGAAGCTTATGAAGGCGTTGGCGGCGGACTTTCTATATATCCAGGTTTGTCACCTTCATGGCATGCGACATTTTCGGATCTTTGATGAAAATATCAATTCTGGTCATAGCATGGAGCACTGCACGCGATGTTCGTCGAGCGTGCTAAAAGTGCTGGCGTTCAATTCCGATATAACACGGAAGTCATATCGGTCGATCCGTGGAAGGGCGTGGTGATTACGCGCAAGGGTGCTAAATTGTCTGCGGACGTAATTGTTGGCGCGGATGGTTACAGGAGCGTCGTACGTCCTGTGGTGGTTGGTCCTGAAGGAATGAAAGGCATTTTGGATAAGCGTGTATCGGTGAAGTGAGTACTGCTTTCGCTACTCGGTTGATCATTATTTCTTACGGTTGACGCGGGTTGGCGCTCATAGTATCACCGTGCCCACAGACCTGATGCGGCAGCACAAGGATCTTGTTAAACTAACGGTCTCACCAGAGGTATGAAGATGAAGATGACATCCTTATATGATATTAATTCCTAATTAGTGGTCACTATGGCTGGGTGATGATTGTGCGATGCATGGGCTACTCACTGTGCGTACCCTGGTCACAAATGCTTGATAGAGCGCTGCCTAACTTTCCAAAAGGTTGATCCCCGGTCATTCAAGAAAGAATATGCCGTAGTCATGCATGTTCCTACGGATGGAAAACCAGCACAGAACTCATGGGATCGGTCACAACCTTTGGATGAGAAGTTTTTGAAGCTGGACCGCTTTGAACCTAAGTACGTCTGTGGTTCGTTTCCCTCAACATTGCTGATATCAGTGAACAGAATACAAAAGCTAGTAAGACTTGGGCAGACTATGACTCCAACTGGCCATACTATTTACGAACCCTTTGATAATTGGGTTCATGAGAGCGGAAGGGTAGTGCTAGTTGGTGAGGCCGCCCATCCATTGATGGTATGTATATTTGCTTCCTAATCATATACACTGCCCAATGATGACTGGTTTCCGCAGCCCAACGGGTCACATAATGCTGCAATGTCGATAGAGGACGCCATGACACTATCGACACTCTTTTCTCTCCCGGCAACTAAATCGCATACCTCCGTTCTCCTTTCCGCTTACGAAGAGCTGCGGCAGCCACGTTGCGCTGCAACGCAAGCCTCTGAACTACAGAAACGAGACTTCATATGCTTGCCTCTGGGTCCCGATCAGCAAGTTCGCGATGACGGTTTGCGAGATGCAAGAGCGCGGGCACTGCTCGACTGGGACGAAGCAGAAGAAGATTTTTTACGTGACACATGGGAAGAATATATCGACCTATTCGCTTTTGATGCTCGGGAGGCGGTGGAGGATTGGTGGACGAAATGGGGTCCGGCTATATCGCGCCCGCGGATGCTCGACTCTCGAATAGAGGGCGCAGTGGGCAAGTTTGAGTCGCTGCATCTGCAAGTGGATGTTTCGTAGGAGGCGATAGTATGAGTGCTTTTGGAGGACGACGAACGAAATAATGATGCTTCGATACCTTGGACGCTATTTACCCACATTACGACCCAGACCCCAAGCTGAAGGACGATCAGTCTAGATGCTCGCATCTCATCGCTTTCATATAGATACCATGTATTAATATTGCCGCTGTCGGGATTTGGATGTAGTCTCTGATCTGTTTCTTGCTGTTACAATACTGCAATCTATCGTTTGTTTACTGATGTAACCGTTCGTTTAGCGTGAAAGTAAGTCGGTACATGTAAACGTACGTTGCAGTCTAAACCCATCAGATAGGGTAGTATGTCGAACCCAGGTTGACGCGAGAGACTGCACTCACCGCGCTACGCCGGCATATGACAAGCGCATAAGCCACATCGTGCCACGAAGGCGTTCAGAAAGCTGGTGTTGTCCTGAAGTCACATTTCATAGTTCCAATGCTCCCTCGCAGTACGGTCTGTGTATCAAATTCCATGCAAAGAACATACACATACCAGCGCCACTACGGGCCCGTGGATACCAAACCTCAAGCGAAGAACATACACGCTTTGGATTAGATCTGGGCCTGCAAGAGAAACCTGCGCATACAATACTATTATCCATGGTTATAATTGAATGTGAGATAGCATCATGGAATATTCGAACTAGCAAACCCACAAGAAGCTGCGGATGACGCTGCTACTGTCTGCACATGTAGCAAACTTTGAAGTGTAGAGTCAACCATGGGCTGAGCGGGCATCTCCAACTCGCAACTATTGACCCGAGGGAAGAAAAATGAAGCAATCGTGCACTGACTCCAGAAACCTTGGTTGCAAGGTAATATGATCATGAGATGGATCTATCCGTCTATGGGTGGGTGACAAGTGCGAGCACTCTACAGAGGGTGGGAGAGATTTGGAGCGTTCGAATGCGCTCTTCTTGCCTCCTCCTTTTCCCTTGCTTGCTCTGCAAGCTGTAGAACGTCGATAAGTATTGTGGGTCGATGACAAGGTAATTATACGAACCAAGGCTTGCCACGAGTGGTCAACCGGCCGCTGGAAGGGATTAGTATCTAAACCATATGAATACATGATACCCGGAACTCACGCGCTGAAGGGCGGCCTGACGCTGATTGTGGGTGAGGATGCCAGCGCCAATCAAGACGCCGATAGTCAAGCCCTGTGCCCACATACGCACTTGAACGATTTTTTGGGGTAACGTCTGATGTCTGCATATGTCTGCATCAGAGACATGGAAGAACGCCGATGTAAGGGAACCCACAAACCTATCTTTAGAGATTATGCTGCCAGCCACTGCCATTGACAGAACCCAGCTTCCAAGAATGATGCTGTATTGGTGTCGTGTTGCCCAGTCTCCGATTTTTGCTTTTGTTGTCAGAGCTCCCCATCGTGCTTCTTCCTCTGCTGCTTCTCTGTCTAGTTCCAATTTTCCTGCGCCAGTCCTGCGGGGCGTTAGAGGGTAATATTTATTTCAGGAATTGGTACCCACCAGTGTGCACGATCAAATGCTAGACCGCGCCTTTCAGCCTGGATGGATATGCAAGGCGCAATCATCATGACGGTACCCATGACCTTTAAAGGTAGGGGGAGTGCTCGGTAGGATGCCCATCGGCGGTTAAGTAACAGTGAACCGGGGATAGCGACGGCTGCGCTTAGAAGCGCGCCTTCTGCTGCACCGCGGATGGTAGCATTGGTGTGGCCGTCGATTTCTTCCTGTGAGACGATTTTCATTACTGTATTAGTGTGAAGCTTTTGACTTTGCTCTCGTTGCCTTTCACGATGGTGGCTTGTCAAAGACTCCAACCCTGCAGTACTTATATATTAGGCGATTGACGCTCGCGAGCCGCCCCGGCGTGGAGCTTGGAGGATTGATGGGCCGGCTGTATCACGGTCGCGTTCGGAACGGGATTCGTCATTGATTGATCATCCCGGGTAATTCCGATCCCGCGAGTCACTGTATGATTTGCCACCACGACGATGCACTCGGAGCAACACTACTACTACTATGAACAAGCTTCCGCGGCCTGTCGAGAGTGAACAGCTAATGCCGTGCGGAAGCTGATATCGACGACGCCGTGTGCTCCGCTCCGGCTAGTATTGAATTAATGTCAGAATTGGTAATCATTAGCGCAGGAAATTTATATTTCTGCGTCCCTTCGGTTGCCTCTGGATTCAATTCGAGTCTGGTATGCTCCATTGCTCGTCTTGCGAAATGGCATTTGCGGTCTCACCAGCCATGTCAAATGTTCGCAACCCTTTGACTGTTTGCGAACAGTCCGCTATAGATCTACGCCGCCACGCGTGACGTCACCAGGTATGTTGTAACTTTTGTTGTGAATTTGTGAAGAGCCTCATAAGCGAATGGAACCTGGTAAGCGAATGCACTAATACTATAATGGCTTCTTCCGCAAGCCTTAGCATATATAACGGGCATTCTATCGTCTTTTTACCTTCAGTGCTTTCCTCCCTGCTTTCCTCACCTTCCGCATCTAACCTCACATTCTTTTTCCAAGTCGTTCTTTACCATGAAATTGTCATCTTTTGCTGTCCCCATACTCTCTGCGTCAACCGCATTCGCTCTTTCTAGGTTTCCTGTTCCGCGTCCTTACAGGCGTGCCCCCGTGCAGGATGTCTGCGGTTGTCTCAACACCGACCTGACTCTTAAGGAGGTCCTCGACAGCCAAGGTATGCTGCCTTTCTTTCGCTCTGACACTCGATAGCCGACCGTCGTTTAAATCAGGTAAAGCCACCGTCGCAGGCCACCTCGACGCCTGCCTTTGCGCCGCAGATGTTGTCGCATTCGTAAAATCAAATGTCGTTGCACAAAAAGCTGTCAAACTTGTTGGTGACCACACCAAGGTGGAGACAATGATCTCGGAGATGGTAATATTTTCTGCATGATGCCCAGCTGCATTGCTGACTGTCTTGTAATAGATCACAGGCCTTCCGGAAGCGTCGCACTGCTCTTACCCTGATCATTCCCAAGCTCTTTGCACGGACTCCAACCCGTGCAATTTTGAGTGCACTGATGGCTACCTTGCCTTCCCTCCCGATAGACCCACTTCTTGCAAATGTCCTGAACAGCTCATGGAATGCGATGGCAAGTGCGGTCATTTCAAGAAATGCCCCAGCAAGGCACCTCTATCCCGTCGTCAAAATGATCCCAAGTGTGACGGTGGCCGCAGTATGTGTGGGGTGACTGATGACACTGGTCGACCTTGGAAGTGCGTCGATGTTAAGACTGATGTTGAAACTTGTAAGTTATCTCTTCGTGGTTACATCATCAGAATCTGATATGTCGACAGGTGGTGGATGTGTCAAGGCAGTTCCTGGCGGAAAAGCACCCGTTACTGGTGTGAACTGCAAGGAAATCAAGGGCGTCATTAGTGACACTGTCACTTGTGGTAACGGCCGCTGCATTGTGAAAGAGTGCGCCGAGGGCTTCTCCGTTTCTCCTGCGGCGGATACGTGCATTCCTGTGTCCAAATATGCTGCCACCGCCCCTAAGCAACAAAGCGGAGCTGCTATTCCTCGCCCTAGTGGTTCAACTGCAAGTACCGAAGCTCCCAAGGTATCTCTTGACGAGCGTACTGCACCATTGATGCACGGTCCCGGTGTCCCTATCGTTCCTTTCCGTGGTCCAGTCGGTAGTTCGAGGATCCCTCGTGATGTTGCTGGTGGTATTCAGCATGGCGCTGGAGCCGCCGTCAAGTCAGTTGTTGGTGCGACTGAGCATATCATTGCTGGTGGTTCTGCAGGTCCCGCAGGCGTCAAAGCGATTCGTGGTGCTGGACTGCCTCACAGTGCTGGTGTTCCGCCCCTTGATGTCGCTAAGGGTCTCACTGCTGGCCACAAGGGCGCACCTGCTGGCATCCACGGGATGCGTGGTCTTAGCAAGGGCTTGATACCTAGCGAAGGTGGTCACTCCAACGATGTTTAAGGCTGTGACCGATACGGCGCCTGCTATTCTTGAGCTGTGTTATCCCTTTTGTTTATCCACCCACACCTACCATAATATACCTACAGCGACTCGTATACAAATACTTGACAGATAATCGAGTTTCCTTTTGATGCGGCACAGCAGACTTGCTCCGATCTGAGCCACCAGTGACGTCAGATAGTTATCCATTGACGTCATGATTAAATACTTGAATATCGAACAGGACCTAGGTATGGAGCACACGAAGAGTATAAAACTCAGGCCAACTGGCGTGCCATCTCCTCAGATCCATTCTTGTAACCAGAGTGCAATGTCTTCGTCTACTGCACATCCGTCTGCTGTAGGCACTAATACCCAACCCGGAACGTCGACTGTGCCTTCCACCGAAGCTCCAACATCTGAGTCCTCCACCAAAGACAGTCAGCTTCCGCTGCAAAGACACGCAGGAGCCGTCGGGCTCGGTCCCGCATACAAACAAGGAGCAGTAAGTTCAAGTTTAAATCCACCACATCTCAGAGCTAAACGAATTCGCGTCGCGTCATAACAGGGTTTTGGAGAAAAGCTCGGCGGCTTGCAAGAGGAGATCAAGGGAAAGATCACGAAGAACCCAGAGCTAGTCGAACATGGGCGTGACCGGCGTACGGGAATTTTGAAGAAGAAAGAGCAAGAACAGCAGGTACGGAATCGAGCGGTCTACTACTCCAGCTCTTCATGGAATTCATGTATGTTAACTAGGATGAGGATGACCCGTTCGCGAAACCATAGAATCATAGTCAGGCCTAAGATAGTGGGAGAAGCTGTTATCGGGTCATGAGCGTGCTGCATGAACGGTAACTTTATGTAACTGGGGGTTGGCGTTGCCGACACAGTCCTTGCGGAGCTTTAAATTTATACTGCCTTCTCGGGGTTGATCTATTTGTTGACATGTATCAATATTTATTCCCGGTATATAGTTTTGTCAGATCGTGTTCTAAGCCAAGCATATAAATTATGCGCACAGACCGTTGAACATCCTACATATCGTGCAGACTGCTGAATGTCCTACAGACATCGAAGATAACAAAAAAAGGCGCAGTTGCAGAATTTCATGGACAATCGCATTTTAAATAATGACAACTCACTGAGCCGAACGACTTTTGTCGTGCAGTGACCTTACGTTGAATGTTAGTTATCATGCGAAGTAGTGATGTTAAAGTGCCGATACCTTGCTGATTCACATTTTAGTGGATCTATCTTGCTCTGCAAGGTAATCAAACCTATGTCGAGTTTGTCGCTATTTCGTTTCTCTGGGTTCTGTTTCGTTGTTTCGGCAGATTTTCGATGTATTTTTACAGTATACTACTTGTTTCAACGTGTTTGTTTGGTCTCGCTTGCCATTACATATCACGCTCCATCGTGATAGTACCCTGCTCCGCAAGGTAACTTGTTTAGCTTAGTGTTTGTATGGCTACGTCATCGATTCTGCGCACGTATAAGTTCCAAGGGACTGAATGAAAGTGAGCATCACAAGTCATGCGTAATCCTCCCGAACCCCGTCGTGGTGATCACGGTTCCAACATCATTGGGCCTAGAAACCCCGAGCGTGAAAAACAAGCTCCTGATGTCATCCAACCTCCCTCGACGGACCGCGGCACTCTCCCTTCGCTCAAATGGTCATTCGCAGACTCACATATGCGTATTGAAGATGGCGGATGGGCACGTCAGACCACAGTCCGCGAATTTCCCGCATCCACCGAGCTCGCGGGGGTGAATATGCGTCTCGATGAGGGTGCCATTCGAGAGCTTCATTGGCATCGTGAAGCAGAATGGGCGTACATGCTTGAAGGCAGCTGCAGGTTCACAGTTCTTGATGTTGAAGGGGGTGCTTACGAGGCCGATCTGACTAAGGGGGATATCTGGTACGCGCCAAAAGGTCGTCCTCATTCCATCCAGGGCGTCGGTAAGGGTGGATGCGAGTTCATGCTTATCTTTGACGATGGAAAATTCTCAGAGGATGAGACCTTCCTCCTTTCAGACTGGTTGGCCCATACGCCGAAGGAGGTAGTGGCAAAGAACTTTGGCCTTGATCCCAGCGTGTTCGACAAGCTGTCGCAGAAAGGTGATGATCTGACGACACCGTCAGTTCTCGTCATTAATGTCGTCAACAGAAAAGTATATGTTTCGCGGGATCACACCTGATACATCCTCGCCTGGTTTGCTGTCTGACGTTCCGAAGTCCAAGCATCGTTTCACGCACAGCCTTCTCGCCCAACCCCCGCTCAAGACACCAGGCGGTGTGCCGCGTCAAAATAGCTACGCCCGTTTCTGAAACAATAGGATGAAAGATGCAAACGCGTTGGGCGCCATCTTTCCTTCGTCTTTCGATGGTGGAGCAGCCGAAAAAACCGAAAAATGGACGAAAATGGCCGAGGCTATGATGAAGGGGATCTTTGCCAGACCCATGGTGTGCTGCTGAACTGCATTTGGAGCCTCCGGTGAGTCCTCTTATATACCTGAACACTGTCACCTCCAGACATGCTATAGGCGACAAGACTCCAGGAAATACACCAGTTATCAGGCGAGGGAAGTCTTTTGTTCTGTAGAAGTCAACACAGGTTGATGAGCTGTCAAACTCAGAATCCAATGATTCACGTTATTGTCAGCGTGCCCCCGCGGAGTAGCAAGGATAAGACTGTAGATACTTACCTAGAAAAGATTAACCTAGATTCGGAAAAGGATAGACGCATAATACTTCTCGACGCTCGCGAGTCGTATACACTGCTTTGGGCACGGACGCCAACATCGAGTGTAAGTCACCTGCAGGCTTAACAGCGCTTTCCACCCCCTGAATAAGCTCATCCATCAAATGATCTGAGCTGCGAACAAGGTCGTTTGATCTGCTCGTTGACACTGACGTGAGAGTCCGCATTTCCTATGTTGGTATGTGGGGACTTACACATGACTTTCATAGCGATCTAGCCATAAGAGCCACCTTGAAGCCACCCAATGATTAATCATTCCTGACAGCCTGTGTGTATTTCACCACCAAGACATTGCCTACAATGACTCGTCTGCGTTTCATGTGATCCTACCTATCTCCGAATCAGTACGTTGGGAGGTCATATTGATACATCAATCCACCCATCATCACATGTAATCATCCATTGTCCAGTTAGTCAAAATCACCACAGTACCTTCTCGGCGCTTGCTATCCTTCCAAACGCATCTGGGCCCCAGTAGCTTAAATCTAGCTTCTTCTCGTGGCTGTCGTGGCTGTGTGATAGAGCATTGATGACTCCAATTGCATGAACATTGGCAACCTCATCCACACGATGTACATGGTCCGAGTCTCATCACATCCCCCTCAATTTTACAACTACAGCACTGATGACGGTCAGCCTCGTACTTAAGTAGACATATTTACTAGTGAGTTGTAAATGCTGTACTTGCTCGCTTATGCCAAACACTAACACTCTTGTTTGGTTGCCGAGCTCACTTTGAAACTGGCCTATGTGGCATACTGCAACTAGGGTAGTAAGGTGACATTTACATGACTGCCGACTTCTGTGGGGTGTCAAAGCCTTGATAGTAATCAAGGTTACGTGCCAAGTCCCCCGACTTCTCTTTTGCACGCTTGCTCATCCCTGCAGCTACTCGAATCGTTTTACTCACATGTCGAGTGTCTGATCAGTCATCGGAGTTGTTATACCTACTGATACATCATCAATCATCCACTGTCCAGTTGGATGTATCCTCAGCGAAAATCACTACAGTACCTTCTCGGCGCTTGTCATGCTTCCAAACCAGAAACTTTGGCATCCTTATCTGAAATTTGACGCGGACGTCCTTGCAGGCACGTTAATTAATTTAATATAGAGATCTACACCTAATGCAGGAACGACTGTCTTCGAGTTTCTCTTTCTTGTCATCATGATGGTCGAGGTCCAAACTAGAGTCTCTATTCACGTTCAAGCAGACGTCTTCACAATTGCAACTTTCGAGTGCATTGGTTCTTGTCAGTCACTCGATAACCCAGTCGGCATGACATTGATGGGTGACATACTACTAGACGTAGACAGTCACACTAAGCGGATTGATCAACAATACGGGAAGTGCCGGCGGGGAAATAGACCCTCCTCCACTAGCATATGTGGGAGTCGGGGGTTAGGACGGAACTTCTTCATGAGAATCAGCGCCAACTTGAAGTATTCTCATTGAGAGCTCTCAGGGCTTGTCTCAGCAGATCTGGCAGAGATGCGGGCCAAGGACTCTTCTCGAAAGCTAACACGCGTTGTTGGATCATGACGTCGCCAATGATTGTGTTCGTGCATTCACTCATCTAGTACGGCATCATTTATCTTTGTCGATTACTAAGAAACACGGTATAAAACCACTGACAGGACCACCGTTTTTTCTTCATTCCCAAAAGATGACGGACTTGAATGAACCGGAGGCCAAACTTGAAGCTCTCTTGGACATCATCAATTCCTCTGCACGCCAAGCAATCGCGGAATACAAGAACACAGGACATGGGGTGCCTAGTGCCGACGCAGCCGTCTTCCACCCTCTCGACTCGGCGACAGATACAATTGCCCTCAAAAAGGCAATCAGGCTGCTCGAAGGTGCATACAATCAATTGAGCGCAATACTGGCTCCCCCCCAACATTCGGTGATGAATGTGAGTGCCTTTTGCGAATGATCTCTCCGCTATTGCTCATTTCCTAAGCTTGTTTTCAATTACAATTGGGCTTGCACAGATGTTGCTTTGCGAGCGCGCATTGCAGATGTTTTGGACAAACATCCAGAAGGTCTTAGCGTGGACAGGCTGGCTGAAGCAGTCAACCTCGATAAGTCCAAGCTTGCGCGCGTCTTACGAGCTTTATCCCTCATGGGTTGCTTTAAAGAAGGTAATGTGCATTACAATTGACAACTTTCTCTGAAGCCTGTAATGCATTAAACAGTCGAACGAGACGTCTTCGCGAACACTCGACTATCCCTGATACTCAAGTCAACAAACAACTCTGGATATTTTGCAAGACTTCATTCTCAGGAAGTCTCGAAATACGCCGCAGTTCTCTATGAGAGTATGATTGACGAGGAATTTGCTCGTTCAAATGACCTCGACAAGGCACCCCGGGTATTGGCCTTCAAGAAGGAGGGTATGAAGGCTAACTTCTGGGAAGCGATCAAGAATGATGTGAGCTTTCGTTGTTACACTGTCCTCAGGCTTCGCTTAACAAATTCTATAGGATGAGAAACGAGAGGTACGTGCAGAGTGCTGCATCCACGACCACTGGTTCAGAGCCACATGTATAGATATATAATAGGGGTATGCTTGGCCAAAATGAGGTGCTGGGCGGTTCTTCAGTTCTGCATCGTAAGTCATCGCTATTTATGAATCGTTAGCATGACTGATGTAGGTCGTAAGACTATCCTTGGGATGATATTTCATCTGTGGTGGATATCGGATGTGGCATTGGGACATTTTCCACTCCTCTGGCGAAAATGTACCCTCATCTCAGAATAACTGATCAGGATCTCCCGGAAGTTCTTCTGGATGCACAGAATGTGAGTTCAAACATCCAGTACCCATAATCATCTCAGCGGGCACCTTATTCATATTTGATTAGGTATGGAAGAAGGATGCTCCCGAGGCACTGCTAGACGGGCGCGTGGAGTTCGTGCCACTCAATTTTCTCGAGGACGTACCTGTTACTGGGAAGGATGTTTATTATGTAAGAGCTTCTTTTCTTTTATGCATCCCCAGTAACTCGAGCATCTTATTATGCAGTTAAGGCACGTGTTGCACGACTGGCACGACCGCGAGGCGACGATTATCCTTCGTAACATTCGCAAGGTCATGGGACCAAACAGCCGAGTGCTAATTCGTAAGTCAGCTGCGGTTCAATGGAGGATTTTCTGCAAAGCCAATGCCTTGTGTGCTAGATGATTGCGTGGTCGTGCGCACAGTGCCAGAACCTCAATTTGGAACCGACGGGTTAAGCACCGTGAGTTTCACAGTGCAGCCCGGTTTATTGCTGAATTCATGATCCCAAGGCCCCTGAACCTATGTTGCCGAACTTTGGGGCAAGCAGACCATACCAAATGGACATGACGATGTGGCTTGTTCACAATGCCAAGGAACGAACCCTGGACGAAGTGAAGATCCTTGGGCAAGTTCATTCTGGTATATCTTAATATGACGGTGATTGACTGGTGATGATTGACAGGGCCTCTGTTGGCTTAGTATTCACCCAGGTTTATGATCTTGTGGATACAATGGTCATGGAGTTCAGAATCGCTCAAAACTGAGTCCAGAGGCAAGTTCTTCGATACGTGGTGTATATCATTGTCTGCTGCCATAATTTACTGAAGACGACGGGAACGACAAGCAAACTTGAAGTTAGCGATAGAACAGACCATGGCAATTTACCTACATACTAGAACCAAACCTCCGCACTGAATCACACCTAGTTATCGAATGTCATTGGACATTTCATAAGTCGTGCATGCTCGGTGCTGTGAAGAGGACCTAGAACGTGTGATCAACTTGTTGTGCTCGCACGGACATCCACAGGACCTTGTTGTCGGAGACGATGAACGGAATAGCTGTGCTGCAGTTGCCGGTTTGTGTCACTTTCTTCGTGAACGTTCGATGTGAGATGTCCCTGATGCAGATGGCTTACTGAAAAGCATGAGCGCGCCCATCTGACAGAGAAAATGTGATTTGCAAAGTAGAGAAGAAGTTCGAACGGTCAGAACACCTGGAATCTCAGAGGACTGATCAAAGCCTTGCCGTAGTATATCTGGTGCTTGTCTCATTGTTTCCTTGCCATGGATATAATACAACGATGATGAAACTGCTCATGAAATACAACCGCAGGTTAACACATACAATCTACGTAGTATCATTCGAAAATGGCGATAGACCCTCCAGGAATAATGACCATCCTTTGAAATTGTCCGGTAAAGTATCAAACAGCAAACAGCTGTAAAGATGCTGGGGAGGCACTCCCATCTCAACACACAAAGACTTTGTCTCTTCAAAGCGCTGTGTGGCTAGAGAAAAGTTACTACGCGCAAATGCAATCTCCCCTAGACCGCATATACTGAATGCCTTAAACGTCAGGTTGCCTTGCATATCACAGCCTTCAATCGTGGCAGTGAAATGAGACGCAGCCCTGTCGTATGCGCCTGCAGTGAGCTCGATGCATGCAAAACCGTAAGATTGATGTAGGAATGTGCGTGCATTGCGCAGTGAAAAGAATTGGAAGGGTTCCGAGGCTTTCTGGATGAGCTCCCTTGCAATGTCATAATTCCCTTTTCTGCTCGTGACAACAGCCTGTCGTACGGTGTACCAAAGGACCTTGTCCGAATGTTGTCCCTCGAACATCTCTATGACTGCCTGCAGGGTATCCATTGCGTCAGACAACCTGCCTTCGCACAATGCTATTTGTGCAAGCCCCTCAAGTACTTCCTTGCGATTAGAGACATTGCCAGTATTTGCGCATTGCAGGAGAAGGTCTTCCAAGTGTGTGTTCACCTGGACAGTGTCTCCCCCATAATACAATTTGGCCCGCCAGTACCAAATTTTGGAATTCAAGCCCCAGACGCAATCTTCCGCGGACTTCACAAATAATTCATCAGTAGATGCTGTGAATGTGTGCATCCGGACCACATCCAAGAAATTCCAAGCTCGGGCTTTCGTTGTTTCGCTGAGAGACTCCCAAGAGTCGGAGCGCTGGAGATCCTCTAAGAGATTCTGGGACTGAATAAAGCGGCCTTGAGCTCTGAGCGCGTCTGCATGAGTTATAAGACAATCCCCCATGCTCTCGGGGTTGCCGGCGGCGAGGTAGAGCGCTTCGGCTGCTTGCAAGGCCTGTGATGCTTCGGCGAGCTGAGAAAGTGTGTTGTAGAGCCACGCGAGACTCGACAAGCAGCGTGCTTTTAGCGCACATGTAGATGAGTTCTCGGCGATGGTGGAAATAGCTAGGGTAAGGGTAGTCGGGCGAGGCAGATGCTTCTCTAAACACCATAAAAACTGCCAACAAATGTCATAGGTCTCTTCCGTACCATCTTGGACGTGGGCAAGATTGAAAGCAACTACGTGCTCGATGTTCAGGTGATCCGATATAATGATATTAGCATGACTATCTCGTTCGTTTGAACACCGTCGGACAGTGCGATAGTAGAAGGTGCGCATGTCTTGCAAACACGTAGAATCAGGTGCTTGCAAAGAATCTCGTACATAGTGTCGAATTGGTGCAAGCACCTTGAGGAAGTTATCTTGACGATAAACGAGGGATTGCATGCATAGAACATCACATATAGTGTCGATTTGCGGAAGTGATGGCAACAAATCACCAGCCAGGTCCTCGTTGAGACCCTGGGGTAAGAAGGCGACGATGGCTAAAACACGAAGACCATCTCCGCCAAGATTCTGGACTGACGGTGACCTGAGCGACAGCTGCATGGTATCAGACAAGCTTTGCAGCTTCCCCTTACCGCCGTCGAGCACCTTGCTGTGTCGATCATTCCATCTCTTGAGCAGCAGGTTGGGGACCAGCTATTTTGCTGCGCAGCATTTGCGAGTATGTTGATGGAAAGGGGGTGAAAATCTAATTCCTTCAACAGGCCTTTCATGTCTTCTTCGGCTTCACTAAAATTGGCACGCTGATAAATTTGAAAGAACATTTCTTGAGCAGAGCTCAAGTCCAGTGGCAGAATATCCTTGGTAATCCATCGCACGTTTGGCGCATTCCTTCTACTGCGTGACGTGAGAACCAGAATGATGCCAGGGATATTGGCCATTTCAGCGATGGCTGGCGGTATGTCTCCAAGCGCCGACGATGCACTGGCTTCTTCGAAGGTCTCAGCATTATCTAGGACAACGAGGGCGCTAGCAGAACGAAGAAAAGTAGATATCTGGCGCATGGGATCAGTGCCGGCGATCTCTATGCCAAGGGTTCTTGCGAAACGAGTCATAAAAATCTCCAAGGTGATGGTCGAAGGATCTAGGCCATCGTAAGTCACGAAAAAGCGTCGATTGGCAAATTTCTCTATGACAAGTGGCTCGTTGATAATGGCTTTGGCCACAGAACTCTTTCCCATGCCCCCAGGACCGATCAACGCCAAATGCTCATCATTGACGACGAGGTCTGTCAACCCTGCCACAAGATCGTCGCGGCCATACAGCATGGCAGGCCGTGATGGAGGCTCGATCTGGTGATTCCTAATTGCATTTAGAGGACATGCACAACTCGCCGAAAATAACAACGTACTTTGGGACATTCATACTAGGAACATTGTCCGTGAGTTCTAAAGCCTTCTTTACAAACTTCATGTCAATTCCCATGATAGCGATCGCTTCAAACTTAGGACGCCATTCAGTGATAAAGTCGAGATGAAGTTACACAGACATACATTGAAGAGTCCGAGGACACGATCTAAGTCTTTTTCCCATGCAGCAATCTTGTCGCGATCAATCGTGACAGTGAAGAGCCTCCTCCAAAATCCTTGCTCCTTCGATGATGCTACGTCACTGTTGATGCGGTTTACCGATCTGCACAGTGTCAGCAGATTCTGGCGATAGTGAAATCGGTTTGGCTCACTTATTAAGCTGGGTTAATGCATGGCCCAAGCGTCCTCGCAGATCATCTTGGGTGGCCTCCTTAGTTGCACCTTCAAGAATTTCTCTGATAGTCTCGCACTTGTCGGCTATTGCCTGGAAATCAGACTTGTTCTTGATTACTGACTGTATAGACGTAAGGCTAGGTAAGTTTTATCAATCTTTCGGCCAACGCACCTGTGCAATAGTCAGAATGTTTGCAATTGTTCCGAGGATTCCTTTTGCGAGATCGATAGGCACAAGGTCTTTGGTAGCGTTGATGGCCGCTATAGTGACGCCCAGCAGTTGGCTCACGCTGTCGTCCTGCGACTCCTCGGTTTCAGGAGCGGGTTTTTTTGAGTCCATCTATGATAGATAAGATATACAGTGGTGACACCTAGATACGTCCCTTCTCACCTTTGATTTTTTGGACCTTCTGAGTTCTGCTGTCGTTTTTTTGGATGGCATCGGCTGAATTCGTGTCGTGTCGTGGTCCAGATTGCAGTATTTCGTCGCTAAATGAGCGCTTCCGCTTACCTCAGGGTAGAGGGTGAGAAACTGCGCGGCATAACAGCGTAACCTGCCGGGGCGTCTATTAAACCGAGAACGAAGTCGAGGCAGATTGGGGAGGGATAGTAATACGGTCGATGTTACAGTCGTCACATCATGTGATGCCACTAGACGCGCATGTCACACCGTGCTGTCACGGTATCCTACAGTAGTACTAATTTGCCTGTGGGTCCATATATTACCACATGTCACCAGTGCGCATAAGTACATTGATTCAAATTGCGTGCCCTCGATGATGCCGTAGAAATTATCCCCGAGCTCCTAAGCTTATTCCCGCCCTAGCTGGGCCTCTCCCTCTGCCGTCCTCGGGTTCGCGAGGTTGATTTGGCCGGCGCTACACTTAGTACATACCCATTAACCAGTCATATACAGGGCCTACTGTTCCTCCCCCGTAATCATGATGCATCTCCCCTTCCAGCTCTCCCAACTCATAAGTTAGTCATAACAGCAAGTCCTTCCTGGGTGAAAAGTGTCACTAGACCCTAGAGCACTTTACGCTGCATGCCATGTCCTGATGGCAACACACTCTGCTCAGCTTGCTACCAACTGCTCTGGAGGACGAACACCCTAACAACATATCCGAGTTCCACATAGAAGAAAGGGACGAATGATTGGAGATGGAAACGTGAAGGAGTGGAATTCAATTGCGGTTGTGATTCAAGAGCGCTCGTCACAGATGCTATAAAAAGTTGTTGGCAGATCACTCAGCGATATAAAAATTGAGAAGATCTTGTCAAGGCGATGTGAAAGTGCACGAGATACTATATATGTCAGGTCAGCCAGATCATCTATACACATGATTTCATGAGACGATAGATTGTTATATCATACAAAGCTCGATTGAGCATCTGACAATCGCCCGAACGCCCTCCCATCCGTCTCGTCCGTGAAAGGTGCATATGGATGGTCATGTAAAGTACAAGAGCATATGATTACACGAGTGTGGAGTGTATGAGAATGCGTTAATCCTAAGTATCACAAAGGCACAGGATCTTCCAGTGTCAACTTTCCTTCGGCGACAAGTTTCATCAGATCATCTGCGCTGCGCAAGTTTGCTTGTATTTTATCGTCTCGTCCACCTTGCTGCAGAGCAGAGACCGCCCATATCTTCATCATCTTAGGCACGGCTGCCCGCAATTCAATGGCAACTTTATTGAAGTCGCGAATAGAGACACCGGCACTTCGCATACAATCCATAGCGCAGCACAAGTAAACTGGGAAACACTCGTAAAACGCGCACGTGAGTCTGTGATTGTCACTTACATGTGCGGTATTCGTCATCCTCGGGGTATGTGTTAGCTGCTTGTATGTACGCCTTTGCCCCATTCACAAAGCCAATACACGCGGGAATGTCGTCGCTGTACCGAGCTGTCTGTGCATGATAGAATCCTATCATCCTGAAAGCAAGGCAATCATGAGAAAAGACAGGAAGCAAAGGAAACAAACAAAGACACACGAATAAGCACTTCCAGCAGGATAGATACAAAAAGACGATACAAAGCCGGGGTCAACTTCCTCCTTGCTAGGGTTCCTTGATGCTATGTCAATCTCTTTGAGGAGGTCTTCAGCTTCTTCCTTCAGATGTTCAAGGGGAAACTTGGAATTCAACCCAGGGTCGGTGGCGTAAGCCTGTCATGCGATTAAACCAGCACCCAAAGAAACATGACATGCAACGCACGTCCATAAACATCCCGAGGTGCATGCTACGCACGCTTCGCAAAAACGTATCCTGGAAAATCGTTCCACGATCTTCATTGGCAACATTCTTCCAAACGATTCGTCCCCATTCAAGCAGGTCAACAGCTCGTTTCAAAAACTGAAGACCGACTTCAGGTCCCTCTCTCAAATGGCTTTCCAACATGCTTCTCATTATCCATGCACTACACCGGATGATCAATAAATATTATAGCACGAAGCTCATGCAACGCACCGAACAGTCACTGACAAAGCGGGGCGTACATCATTCCAGCCCTTTTCCTTCAGGCGTTTCTGTGCCAGCTCCTTGATATTTTCGGGTCCGTCGGAGTGCCAGGCTCGGCGAGCCGTAGCTTCGAATGTGACTGAACCTTGGTCAGTGTGATTCCTCATGCAATGCTAGAATAAGATTGCCTTGCTTATTGTACTTGGTAATCCAGTCGGGTTCATTGAAATAAAACGCGCGCTCGTCGCGCATCAAACCATTGGTCAAATACGTCAAGGCCTATGCGTGTTAGGTATCATGACATTGCAAGCCGAAGAAAGCGGCTTGAACTCACCATCAGACTTCCGCCGTAAGCAAATCCTCCTGGAGCCTGAGAGTGAGGTACTGATTTCAATTCATTCATAAAATCTACCCCTTTCGTGAAGTCCTAGTGCATGTTAATAGGCCCTTATTACATAGAAAGGCACGAACGTACGTTATATGCAGATGAGATCACCCAAGCCTACATGGAAGGCACCACCGTTTAGCAATGGTATGCAACATTACGAGTGAAATTCACACTGCTAGAGAATTTTTCGGGACCTGCTCGCCGAAGCTCGGGAAGCATCCCCGTTGCGATTTGCCAAGGAAGGTTGCCATCACCGGCCTTGAAACGAATGAAACGTGGGTTCCTTGGAACCTTTCCACGCGTTTGAGCTGCATCCAGACCGGCACTATACTGGTCTTTCTGCCGCTGCTCCGCGGGACTGAGGTTAGTTTTAGGGAGTGCATCCAGTGCTTTCTGCCACGCTTCAGCACTCCGTTCCCAGTCCGCGAGAGCCTACGCACGGTGTCATCGGATCAGGCGGGAAGGGAGCACACAAGGACTTACGTCTCGAGATGCTGCCAGTCGCGACCACCCTTTGGCATAGCCTGGATCAATCTCTGTGGCCTAAGGCGCATTAATATTTTCTCCGTGTATACGATACTGGCATCAGTACCATCTTCGCGTCATCGACAGCATCTAGGTATCTATTTAAAGATCGTGGTCAGTTATTTTTATCGCAAGTCGATGTTCAAGTACAACTGCCATGACCTCACCTATTCAACCCATGATTGCAAGCAGCACGGTTCGCATATATAACAGCGTTCTTGTTATCCAGAGTAATAGCCTCGGTGTATTTTGCCAATGCCCCGACGTAGTCTTGCTTCCTAAATAACTCATTGCCCTCGTCCTTGAGGGTCTGCGTTGCTGTCGGTTGCGACATGTTTCAAAAGCAGGAATTTAGAAGGCTTCAAGCCGTTGATGTGTGGTGGTATGAAGGACGACGTTTAGACCAAGGTGGAAGCCAACTAACTAACGAGTTTGCGCAGGTTGTAAACCGATCTACACGAGGCGCCCTGGGGCATTCATTACGCAATCGGTGGCAAATGACTATAACACCTCCAAGGGTAGTTGTAAATTATGTATACGATTCTAATGGCGTGTGCCGATACGTGTATCTTACTTTAATACAGCGAGTGTCCATGAGACGCGTTTCTGCGTGCGTACTATGCAATTTGAATAGGGGCAACGCCAAAAAAACCTGTCCATTTCGCAGCAATCGCAATGACGTCACATCGTTGCAATGATATATTATATGGACACTCAACGCTACTTGGACACTATCAATAAGCACTAAGCACTAAGTATTTGTGAGGATTATATTAATTCGATCATAATTTAAAGACAATTTCAAGGCAATTTGCTGATGAATTACTCCAATGAGAATGAGAGGGCATTTTGCAGTGAGCGCTGTTATTAAATGCTCGTGGCATGATGTTTTGGTGCACAGCAGTCATTCAACATCAGACCAGCAATCCCTCTTGTGATTTTGAATGGTAATCAAATCACAGGTTGATTATCAGTAAGCTGAAGTTATACCAAAATGCAACGCACATATATTGAACATCCATTGGGCGAGGTGTACAGAACGGAAGAAGGCAAGGTGTGTAGAGTAACGAAGTGTAAGAGAATATAGGGTGATCTAGTGGGTCGAAAGCTGTGATAGAAGCTACAATTTTAAATATTTACGCTATAGATACTCGTAGGTGTTTGGAATGAAGCATTGATACACAAGTGGATTGTCTAACGAACCGGACACACGTGAGACCGTTGGGTCAAGGAGCTGTGTTATTAATGAGAGGTATTAGTACAGATCACAAGTTGCTGACTGGGCGGGATGATATGTTCTGCTGGTGCTTCTACACCACCCGCAAGGATACCCACGCGCATCATCGCAAGGAGCTATGTAATGGAATATGTGTGTGTTCACAACGGCCGACGAGGATCATAGTCAATCATTAGCATTGTTGGATACGTGAACAGAAGCATGGTACGCACGTTATGCGCTGCGTGAGAGTGAGCATAAATACCACCGAAAAAGGATGCAGTCATGTCATTCCCAGAGTTTCGTGTGAGCAGAGCGGATCCTCCTGGGTGGCTATCGAGGAAAAAGGACGCGTCGTGAATAAAACCTGAAATGAGAAGAAGAGTGCGAGTCTGGGATTCTTTCTTGACTATCGACAGAAAGTTCGTAGTTTTTCAGTGTTAGATTGTGTGCAGGATAGCATTTGCTCACATGTCTCCCACGTTACCACAGGTAATTCCTGCGGGGGCACAGGCCATTCAATTGAGTCCTGAACATCCTTGAGAGCCTTGAGTTTCATTGTGAGTGCACCCTTTTCAATTTCGTTGCTAGGGAAAACACGGAGATGGGAGGCGAAGCCGAGGTGATGGCACACAGCAATGAACCACTTGGTAGGGTCATATTGGTACCATCGGAATGCATTCCTGGTGGAAAGGCCGGACTCGTAAATAAAACTGGGAACGACACAATGGACTTCAACTGCTACCTGTAGTCCATGGGAAATTGATGGTGGAAATTATGGTATCCTTCCCCCATCGTAAGGATGGCAGATACAAGGTGGTCGCGCGGTGAGTGCTTGTCGTCGTACGGCGTGCTGCCGAGATAGTGAGCAATGGAGTTGATGCAAAAAGTGCTCTGAGACGAAGGTTAAATTTTGGCTTTGATGAACGACATGAGAAACTCACATGATGACATGCAGTCATGCGAAGGGCACCAACGAAAAAGAACCCGCCTTTCCAGTCACTCCACAACAAGCCAGGAATGACCATTGGAAGCAAATAACCGAAAATAGTCAGGATGACAAAGTACCATCGGTGCTGCCATTGTACGAGAGGGTCCTTACGCAAGTCGGAAATATCAGCTGGTCCTGTTTTCAAGTCTGACTCGAAAATGATCCATCCGATGTGCGTCCAGAGAAGGCCACGTTCCGAGTTGTAAGGGTCAAAGTCCGTGTCGGTATGTCTGTGGTGAGAACGGTGTCGGCGTGCCCACCAGTAACACGAGCCTTGTACTGCACTCGCTCCCGCAAGGATGAGGAATACCTGCAATGGGAACGAAGCATTATATGATCTATGCGACCAAAGCCGGTGGTATCCTGGAACGATGAGTTCTAATGCTATCTTGTTGCAGGTATTTTCACCACTCACCAGCCGTAATGCCTGGCGAAGCGAATTCAGCAATCAGAAGAAATGACTTTTACCGAGTACCTACCAAGCATGGAATAAATGTAATAGAGGATAGTGCCAACGACAGTCTTCCGAAGGATAGGAACATATAGCAAGCCGTACAGAGAAAGAGCCGGTGTGATAACAAGGACAGAAAGGTTGAACCATCGTATGCCAGTAATGGTCGGAAAACCTTGCGTCAAGTTCTCAACAAACTGCATATTAAGCTGCGGTCGTCACCGCCAGAAACGCCGATGGAAGAAGACAGGGCCAAGAAGAACAGAAGGATGTCGCACTTGTTACCAGGCTTATGTATCACCATGCGACAGTGGGACAAGTTAGTCCATAAGATTTTTCCTCTGTATTATATGTTCCGTTGAGACATGGTACGGGTGAGCTGATCGGGCAGTTAAAGTTCGGACGGATGTCGCGTGAAAAGAGCCTATGTAGAGCATAGTTTGAATCGTGGAAGACAAAGGCAGTAAACCTTGTGAAACTCTTAGAGTCTTATTTTCCATGAGGCTTGATCCGGGCTGTAATTGCCGATATTTGACCCGAGACAATGAGACTCATCACAACTACCCTTCACAACAGCCTTGCAAATGGGCACTCACGCACAGGTTAAAATGTTCCACCAGATAGGCTCGTGCCATGTTCTCGTCACGGAGTACCTAGGGCCGCCTCGGGGTTGAGATATTCTTCCATCCCGGTTGCGTCGGAATGATTGGTCAACTCGCGAAGAAGGTACTAGGATCGGGTTGTGCCGCCAAGACCTAGATTGTTGGCGATGTGCAGCCTAGTAGAGCCTAGTGCGGTCCCTGTCAGTCTTGGCGATGACATTTGACAAAGAACAAGAGACTCGGATTCTAACGCCGCGTCGCAAAGCGCCATGGAGCTACATCTTCGTAAATTGTCTCACTTCTCACATAAGTAGAACGCGTTTCAGTCCTGGATTTGGATGCAACGTGTTTGTATATATTTGGCGGTATAAAATTTGAAAACCTCTAACCACTGTCATGTTGCGAACGGACGACGGACACCGTGTCGTCGGGCAACAATACCAGTGTAGTCTGTTAAGACTTACTGCATGAATTCCCCGCCTTCCCTGCAGGTTTTTCGCCGTATTCCCATTTGACGGACATGAACTTTGTCTCTACAACTTGAAGGTGTGGCGTTCGACCAGCTGGCAAGGCCTTTCTCTCAGTGGCATAGGTTCGAACAGATCTTATTGTCTTGTACAATCCTTGCAACAAAACATCACTCTCGTTTATTAGTTCCTGCTATGGTCTTGGATGATGCAGTGCACTGAGATGGCAGAATCGCGGACTGAAGTGTCGCACGAACAGGGATAGGGTCGCATCAAGAATGATGTGACAAATGAGAGGATAATACCAGGCCTCCCGCGACGAGCAAATGGATTCCCTCGTCTGTCCGAAATCTCGGTGAAGTTTCAAAATTTTGTAGATATTTCGCTGACTGCACCCAGCAAGTTGAGCTATTTCCGCAACTGTCTTCAGCTGTTGCTGAAAACGCTGGCCAACAATCCTTTCCCGCAGTTTTTCGATCAGGTGTGAAGGCATGACAAGTCTGAGGTCATATGGCAAACACATTCGAGAATATTTAGAGAGGTCTTGCCGAAACACGATAACGCGATGGATCACGTTGGATGCGACCCTGGTTTTATTTATGTATATAGCATATGCAACAATTCCCTCAGAGGTGGTTGTCAAACGGATTCCCAATGAATGTGTCGAGATCGATGGTGGTCAACCAGTTTGCGTTGGGGCTGGTTTGGGGCAACTAGTACAGTTGGAGCGGTATAAGTAGTCGTCACCTTCCGGATCATCAGTTTTGCGATCAAGTACACGGTATGCATAGGATCGCTAGCAGGTTGCAAACTATCAGGGAGGACGATGTTTGGACACAGGTCTGTAGGCCAGCATCAGAAGAACGTAATGCACCTGGAAATCGTTAATTCCGGGAGTTGAACGTTGAAAGTCCGGCCGGATAGGTGGATCTCGAACGTTTCAACTCTTACGATAGTGGCCACTTCAGGTCGTACACGATTTGTCGAAGACTTACTCAAGTTGGATCTCACTATTGGCCGAGAATGACCTTCATGCATTTGCCTGCCCGCCTATAGTAGTATAGCTTGACACGCTTAGTATTTGCAACGAGGTGAGCGGTTCAGTCGAGACTCGAGTGGAGGAGCTGAGTACTTAAGTTGAACAGCCTCTATCGTAGCCCTGGGAAGACTGAAGTTCCATTCTGTTCTGACGAGTCCACTCGTTGACAAAGACTCCTTCATATTCACACAGGTGTCATAGAAAGGTCCTGCAGGAGATCACTTGACGTCGGACTTGGGCTCAAGGTATCCTTTAATCGGTCCGTCTTGAGTTTGAACGCTATGGCGACGAGCATCGGTGGTCCCTTGCTCGTACGAAGACAACGATGCGCGACGACTACTTAATGCTGTTATCAGCCTGAGTACGTCTAGACGGTCTTATTCTTATCGGATGACGCGTGACGCGTGCACGTGAGGAATCAGGAGTACGAAACGTCGTGGCTGTGCAGATTGATTACCCCTCAGTCAGTTGTGGCTGAAGCTTACGCGTTGAAGCTGAGGTAGCTCAAGGGTTGCCAGATTCTTCCGCCTTTAAATTGGTGGGTTAGTTAGATGCCATGTGAGCGGAGGTTTGCGGCCCGTCACCTCCAGTGTTCCCAAGTCGGTGTCAAGAATGTCTTCAAGTACGGTTGTTCTGTGTCTTCTTTGTCCTCATCCACGCGGCTGACGGTCATGCGACAGCTTAGGACAGCTTCTCCGTAACCGAATGACTCCATCCGTGAAACGCCGACAAATCCGCGATCGTGTTCTGTTGAACCATAAAAGCTCTGTATGCAACAAGGGTGACTTCCGAGCCCCACTTGCCGTGGACCCTCTGTAACTTGTGCTGACAGTGGAGTGCGACTACCGACTGTCTCTGAAAACTGGAAATAGGGGAAATACATCTTAATCAAAGATGACAGCATCAACAGCGGGCGCGATTCTGACTGTCACCCTGACTCTTGTGTCGTGCGCGAAAGCCTCGGCGAGTAATTCTGACCTTACTGTGCCTCCTGGAGCAGTGGTACGTCAAAGGTTGTGATTTCGCAATGCTGTACCTAATGTCCCTTTGCAGTACATTAATCCTCTAATGTACGATGTCGTGGGAGCCGACTACACAGAATGGCGCAACCTGTCCACTGTTGGCTTTAACCCCACCGACACCACACCTCCATTCATTCAGGTCTTTGACCCTTCGTTCCTCAATGTCACCGGATCATCTGCCACCATTCGCTCAATTGTTTCGAATCCCGGCTTTGCTTTTGCTCACGAAGCACCCATTTACATCCCAGACCTCAACGCAGTCTTCTTTTCAAGCAACGACGGTGGTCCACTCGGCTACAACGGCTGGTACAACAACAGCGTTGTTAGCATGATCAATATGACAGAAGTGGACATGGCGTTGGCTTCTACAACGGGAGATGTTAATATACAAATTCAAACGGTGGGTTGCTTCCGCTGAGTATAGGCACAGATTGTTGATCTCGTCTGTCTTGGCTCTCAGCTCAACCTTCCGGATACTGTCCAGATGGTAAACGGGGGGACAGGTCCATACAAGGGAGATCTTTTGTTCGTCACTTCGGGTCGCGCTTTGCTTCCTCCTTCGATTGTGCGCGTCAATCCCAGCCCTCCCTACAACGCCACTGTTCTTCTGGACAACTTCTTGGGCAGACAGTTTAATTCGCTCAATGATATAAAAATTCTCCCTGGCACGGACATCATATTCTTCACTGATCCAACGTAAGTAGATCATTGGAAAATGATGTTTACTATAGTGACACTGGTTTTCCCAGCTATGGGTGGCTTAATGGCTTCCGTCCTGAACCAATGCTACCATCGCAGGTATACCGCTTTGATCCATCCACTGGGCAGGTCAGAGTTGTCGCCGACCAATTTGTGCTTCCGAATGGTATCGCATTCACCCCCGACGGCAAAAGTGCATTCATGTAAGTTTTCAATACCTGTATCGCCTTTCGGTCCGCGGATAAAGTGATGACGTATCAGCGCCGACTCTGGTGCCTCTGGGGGCTTTCTCGGAACGAATCAGACCTTCCCGGCCACGATGTGAGTTTCTTGCATTAATCATGATTGCAATGAGATTTTAAAGCAAAACGTATAGCTACAAGTTCGATATTGATCCACAGACGCAGACGTTTGTAAACCGCAGAGTGTTCGCCTACTCTGATTCCGGTATTCCCGATGGCATTCAGCTTGATACCATGGGAAACGTTTATTCAGGTTGTGGCGAGGGTACTCACGTCTGGAATGCTGAAGGGACGCTCATTGGGAAGTTCTATCTTAACAGCACCACAGCTGAGATGATCTTCACGAATTCTGGTCTCGTTATTTTGGACGAGGAGACGATGTATCTAGCAAATATCCAAGCTCAGGGATTGAATCTTGCCACATTGTAGATTCGCTGCGTAACCACCCTAGCATGTTTCATACAACTATGAATCTACATAGCGTAGCACAATTTATCGTGGTGTCCAGTACTCAGTCTGAGAGAAGTTAAAGTGCGCCCTGCATATGGTGCATCTCACACCCCATTATATTAGTGTTGAGTCAGCGAGAGAATCAACGCACATCCCTGCGTGAAAGGACACAATATTTCTTATGCGGCAGACCATTGCCCAGAGTCCCCAGACAAGCTAAACTGTGAGAGTTCCGCAGTGTCTAGGGCGGGTTCCATATCAACTTTAATCCCGGCACCTCTTGATAGCACATAGATCTCTAGTTCGTGTACGTGTAGTAACATAGTTATCGATATCAGATCTAGCCACTGATCACGAAACTGCTCGGTATATATTACAAGAAACAGGTTTCCGCATATCAGGAGTTCAGATTCGTTGATGGTGACTGACCTTCAACAATTAATAATGCCCATTGTTCGAATCTCCGGCCTGAACTTGAGAACATCGGATGGTATACAACTGTACAAATGCTGGGGAGGCACTCCCGTAACATAGGTGTCACGTTCTGAACAGACAGTGCGATAGTGATATTCACGTATCTCTGTCAACCGATCCTGCACGTAATGTTGAATTAGCGCGAGCATCTTGACAAAGGTGTCTCAATGATGAATGAGAGATTGTCTGCATAGAACATCCCATACGATTTCGATTTATGGGAGAGATGTTGATAGATGCATAGCCAGGACCTCGTTGAGATCCCAACGATGGGCAAAGCATGTCAACCGTCATGTCCGAGTTTCAGGACCGATGGCGAACTGAGCGACAGCCGCATGGTGTACAACAAACTTTGTATCGACGTGGTTGAGCACCGCGCTATGCTTGACTGCAAATCCGAAAAATGTCTCCCGAGCAAGGCGTGGTATCTCCCTGGGCGCCAACGGTCCACTAGCCTCTCCAAAGGTTTCACCATTATCAAAGGCTCGAACGAGGGCACTAGCGGGATGAAGAAGGATGGATATCTTGGGGACATGATGAGCGCCAGCAAGCTTTATGCCAACTTGAGGTGTTCCTGCAGAACGAGTCATAAAAACTTTAATGGTTGAAGGATTTACTAGTTGTTTCAGGTGAGGGTTGCATTGAAGGTTGCTCAACGTTTGGATCATTCCGTGTTAATACCAGAAACACACGACATGATTCCTGAATACGCACCTTCTTGCCTTCCGCCGCTTGTCTAACATTTTCAGCGCACAGCACCTCCGAGTCGAGCCGGAAGCGGGTATCAGTCATGGAACGAGTTCTTCCTTTGCCTCGAGTCAGGCCACTCGTGGAGGGTGGGGAACTGTATATGATACCACACACCAGCGTCTATCCTCGTGTATCGAATCGTGCCAGGGCCCAGTAGACTGTCACCACCCATTCCACGTCCATTCGCGGGTGGCCTCACCCATGTCACACTGCCCTAAATGAGCCTGGATTTCCGATTTCAGCCTTGCCCTGCGGCCCCTGCCAGTGGCTCACTGATCGTGTTCACGTGATGTAGACACGCACGCCACCGCCGTCAACAGAACTTCACCAGCGGAGAGATTTTAATCGCTCCACGTCATATTTCCAATACACCTGGCAATCTGCTGGCATTGCAGATATTATCTGTTCGAATGCGGCACAACCCCGCAAGATCATCTTCAGGGGCCTTGAAAGCTTGGACATTTGTTTGACGCGAGGCTATTAAGGATAAGCTCGTCCTAAAATTTAGACGCATACCCATAACCATAAATGAATATTATTCAGTATATTAAAGCAAGGTGTCTTCCTACTAACCCTTCAGATTTATTTGATCCCATCTCACATCCTCACACACAATGCGTTTCGCCTTTGCAACCGTCCTCGCCGTCGCTGCTGCTTTTGCATCATCGATCTCTGCCGCGCCCTTTGACGCTGCCGCTGAGACATGTGACTTCTTTTGCCTGCATGATAGTTAATGCAACAGCTGCCCGGGGGGAGGAGTTTGCGTGAGTTTCAGTAGTTTTCCTGGAACTGATAACTTGACTTACCTGCATGACAGGGCTGGTACTTGCTCTGCGAAGTGAGTCCTGTTTCTGCTTTCACATCGGCGCAGTAACGCGCCAGTTATTAGTGATTTGTAGAGTCGATCAACGTGCCGTCAAGAAAACATCGGTGGAATTGGCGTAATTTTTATTCGATTGGGAAATATTGGATATGACGTGTAAGGACACAAGGGGAATCCTATCGAGGAGTATGCTAATCAATCCACGACAGTGTCAGTGATTGTTACTCCTGCTGAACCACCGTAGACGGGCTTGTAGACTATACAATTATGAGCAATTATATGTGCGCACGATGAACCTGATAAAAACATGCCTGGTCCCGTATACGGCTCCTTCCTTCGACTTTTGACTTCGATTGTTCTAATAGACATTAGCTGGCAAGATCCGCTAGCATTGTAGATATGCATCTGTTTGAAGGCACAACCACGTACGCAAGAAAAACAATATTCAGCACATGCACGAAAGCCAGCCGTCTTCCCGCCATCTTCGCACGTTTCGCCTTTGCAATCGTCCTCGCCGTCACTGCTGCTTTGACATCATCAATCTCTGCCACGCCCAATGACGCTGGAGCCGAGAAATGTTTCTTCTTTTGCGCAACCGATAATCAATGCACCACCTGCCCGGAGCCTATTGTGTTAATTAAGGAAAATAAGGAGCAAATAAGGAACTCCGTGATTTCCTGATGCATCCCCAAGTTGCTGGGAGAAGTGCAACTAGTGCACTGTCTGCTGCTGTGGATGACCCTGACTCTCCCTGAGTTTGAGCTAGTACCCCCGGACTCTGATAGACTTGAGCTCGAGGACGTGAGTTCAATGGTATCATCATTATCGGAGCTGTCAATGAACTCGGCACTCTTGTACTGAGTTTTCTGTGTGCCCATGATGCATGACACGGAACACTGAGTACTGAGCAATGGAACAACACGATTCGGATGCGATGGATCACACAACAAGTCAAATCAAGCCAAAATCAAGCTGAATTTTCTAAGTCCAGTATCTCGATAAGTACTTTCTCACACGGGGCTGCGCCATTACTTAAGCAAACCGCTGTAAGCAAATTGGACTCGGACTTCTGGTGATACAACGAATGGTGATACAACGAATTATGAATGAATGAATTGGTTACTGGGGACCCTCAACCAGACATGCGACGGCGCTTTGCAGCCGGCTCCCGACCATCTTGCTCAGGATAAAACATATAATTCAGCATATCCAAGTCATGCTCCACCACAATCTTCTCCCATCCAACGCACCATCGGGACGTCGGATATCCTGCTGATTAACATACATAGGATAATAGGTTTTCTGCATATGTCCAGCCCAATCAAAATCGAGCAGCATGAAGTGTTTTTTGTATCTCACAACAAAATTGGCATCCTGAAGGTCACCATGAACGTAGCCAGCATTGTGTAACTCCCGGATGAGAGAGGTGATGGCCTCCTCCAGCAGCGGGTGGTCCAAAACAGCTATCTCACTGAGCAGTTGATATGAACCAGGCTGTGGTGAGAAGCAATCATTATTGATATCAAGGGCATCCATAATCACCATATTCCAGCCGCTGGGTAAATGATTGTAGGCGATAAGTTTGGGAGCATGCCCCTTGCTGGCACAGAATTTGTGGGCATCAGGAGAATGGTGCCTGATGAACTTGATACATATCTTGCTCCCAGCTGCATCACTGACAGTTTCCCTAAAGAAGATAAGTTGATCCCTGAGGATTTGAGGCTCATAGTATGAGAATTTCTGATTCTGACCAGTTGGGCTGGTATAACTCCGAGGATAAGGTCATTTAAGATATAGATCATTAGGTTTGAGGGATGGAATTGGATGGGAGTACAGTTTGGTGAGTCCATTGAAGGTGATTTGAGAGCCCCAAAAGCATGAGCCGCCATCGCTTGCATACTGAGGTCTCTTGAATGCCAAAACAGAGGAATGATAGGGACCAGGACATCAGACTGGACCTTTTCTGCGAAAACAGATCCTGCAAAGCCTACACATGCCCCTAGTGGTGGTCAATAAAGGGCTTTAGCAATGAATCTGGTGAAATGAACTAACTGAAGACAATGATGTGGATGCATGGAAGAAAAGACCGGAGCTCCCCCACCTTGGTCTCCGACTCTTTGAGAATCTTGTGGTAGTACAACATTGCTTCTGTGAATGGTTCAGTAGAGCCACTTCTGATCTTGTTCTTCCCCCCTATTATCACCTGCACAAACTTTCTGTTGTCAGACAAATGATGTCTGTCTGTCGTACATTTTGTCGAGCCAACCAATGAAGCATGGAGTTGAATACCATAGTCATCGAGCACTTTGTGGAATATGTTCATCTGCATGAGCTCATTGGGAATAGAAGGAGGTCATCTTTTCTGAAAGTTGCCGAACAAATTGGTTATCGCGGGCAGTTGGTTGATGATTTTGACAATATTAATCATCCACGAACTTGGCGAAGAGGGGCTCGAAAAGAGTAACTGGAACAGGGTCTGCGGCTTCACGAGGATGATTGCAAAGGTACTCTTTCTTGTCCTGTATTCTAGCGAATGAGGGCGGTTTGCATCAGCTGACGGAGTACCTGTGCCCCTCTGGAGATAAGCCAATCATTCACTAACAACTGGAATGTTTTGTGCAATGGCAGGATTTTGTATGACAACATGAATACATCCACACTCTACTCCATCTGTGAACACTTCGGACAGTTTGGTTAATGGTTTCAACTCCATGCCTTCATCCACAATCATGTGGAACAAGTGTAGGTCGTCAAAATTGATCTTGATCTTTCAAATGATTAGATTGTCAGCATTAGATTTCAGGTATCGATCACTCACCTGCCATAGCTTGAGACTATCAGCGGGAACATCATCTAATTGTGGCTTCTTCGTGTCCTTGATAACATTTTGGAGGGTGCTCTCCATTGGTGCAATCTTGACCTCAGATACATGGCAAGGATCCTGTCTTCATTTATGTAAAGGTTCAATCTCATTGTTTGTGTGAGTATCAGTGATTTTCCTGGATTGGTAACATGACTCACCTGCATGGAAGTCTGCCATGTGAGTCGTGTTCCTGTTCACATTGATGCAGTATGACCATTGGCACTGACACATGAGTTACTAGTGATTGGTCAGGTCGATCAATGCATTTCATGTCCACTTGCAGCTCTTTGCATTGGAGTTGAGTTGATGTGGCATTCTTATTCGATTGAGAAATATCTATAAGTAAGGACACAAAACTATTAAGGAGGGTGCAGATCAGTCCACGACATAGCCTCACTCTGTCAGTGTAATGTAGACGGACTTGCAATCACAAATATAAGTATATATGTACGTGATGGACCTAATAAAACACACCTAGGTCCTGTGAGCCCCTTCAGTGACAAGTCCCATATTAGACGGGTCACCCGACCTACATAATATCCCATGTAATATGGGCTAGCAGATTATGGGCCGATGATATGTATATTCCTGATGGTGACGGGTGGGCCGGGAGGAATATTATTCCTGATGAAGACGGGTGGGCCCATCTATGCTGATGTTATGTATATATATTTTCGACGATAGCAGATGGGCTGGGAGAAATATTATTATGGAGATGGGTGGGCCCATGTGGGTAATATGTAGAGTAGGATTGACATATATACATAGGAAATAGTATTAAGTAGACGGGTGGGCCGACATATTAGTATTATTTTGTAGATGGATGGGCCAAGGGAGCGATGAAATATTTATTAGATAGATGGGTGGGCCGACGTGGGGTAATATTAGATAGACGGGTGGGCCGATGTGAAGTAATATTAGATAGATGG